>OY735279.1:2179471-2315555 GCA_963457715.1 Argyresthia albistria | reverse complement strand
ATTTTATGCACTCGTGCATCAAGTGAAATCTTCGTCTAAAACTCTGACTCTGGCAAAGGTTGTCAGGTAAACAGCCACACACAACACACGTATGCTAAGTGCCACTGCAGCGTATAAAAAAAAGTATATCGGCGAGAAGTCCTTGTTTTTTCTTTGCGTTGCATTTTGCAATATTGCTGTTTAATTTCCTCACAATCGAAGTGAAAAGCAAAGTGTATAACTCGTACATAAAACCCATTTACCCTCTACTTGACTATCCATATCCACGGACATATAAGTCTCGGGTAAAATGGTGCGTTTTATGCACTTGTTGTACAATCTACTCATACGGCTAGCGTCCACAAAAGACCTCGATATTTTGTTTTGATTTTTCCGCCGCGCCCGCATTTTCAGTCTACCCACTTCGAGATATTTCGCTGTTGGTTCGTTTACAAAATAAAAATAGAATCAACCTATAAAAACAGAACAAAAGATCTGGGTCCTTTGGGGTCCTGGGACGCTTGACCAGCAGCAGCATAATAAAAAGATTTATTGTATTTAGAAAACTTCAGATTTCGGCTACTTCTCATATCGAGAGAGAAGAGTAAACAACAGAAGAGAGAAGAGAAGAGAAGAGAACGCCTCGCGCCGGTGAGATATGTTTGATATTCTTGGTTGTATCTTGCTGCATACCAGCCGGGAATCAAACATATTACTACCGATCGGGGGAAAATCTACGAAAGAAGAATTCGAGAAGAAAGAAGAATTTGAAGACAGGATTTGCAGAAAGGAAGCAAATACCATTTTTAACCGACTTCAAAAAAGGAGAGGGTTATCAATTCGGTTGTGTTATAATATTTTTTATGACCTCGAAACTGGTATTATTTATGAACCGATTTCAAAAATTATTTTTTTATATGTAAGGTAGACTCTTCAGGTTGGTTGGTCCCATTTTTTGAAAATCAGGAATCGGTCCAGTACTTTGGTTTCTACAATAGAAAAGACTGTCCTATCCAGGTAACCAAAAGTACGTATTTTTGCCTTTGTGGCGTTTACGCTCATTGTTATTGAGATGAATTCTGGCTGTGAGGACCGATATTTGTTAATTTTGTGTAGTATTGTGTAGTCAGAAGACAGATTTCGTAGGCTCATTAGGTATCGTGTTCATAGAGGACATCGCATCCCGCGCGGACAGGTTTTTAAGTGATTTCAGTGGTCATGAAGACGGTTTTTTTTAAGTTTTTAACTTGGTGAATTATTTTTTATGCCTCGGGAATATTCCGAATTTGACGAATCTTTAGGATGTTGCTTGTGTTTATTCAATAGTGATACACCCAATTTTCCGAACAAACAAAGCTTCTGGAAACTTTTACATGAAGCCCATTAATATCCCCACCAAAGAGCAAAGGCGTTTACCTGTATACGAGTAACACTGAGCCATACTCCACCACGCTGGCTCAGTTGCTCCCGGTCACCGAGACGCTGATCAATGGTTACGATCGGCTAACAGAGCAATTAACTAATTTCAGAAAATTACGTGCCTTGGGACACAGTAAGGCTATGTAAAATAAAAGTTAATCGTAACCTTTGATTGGTGTCTCGGAAACCGGGGATTGGCATTATACTCGTTGTTCTGTATTTTGTTCCGTGTATTAACTTATGTGTATTGTGCTGTTGATGTCCCAAATAAAGAAAATAGATAGATTACGAGAGCTAACCACACGCCATGATCCACAGGAGACGGACGAGACCCTGAACTTCGACGAGATGATTCTAGAAGCTGCCAAGTCCATCATCAAAGCCACGTCAGCCCTGGTGAGGGCGGCGGGCGCCGCGCAGCGCGAGCTCATTGATCAGGTCAGTTGATCGCCGTTGATCGGTGGAGCCCATCAAAATAATAATAACGAAATAATGAAAATTTATAGCGTAACTGACATCGGTAACTAGGTATTTTCTTCTGTGCAAGCAAGTATGTGTTATCATGTGGGTACATTGATAAATATCTCGGTGCAGCGTTGGTAACCAAGCTAGGTAAGAAACCTGTGTTATTTATGATTAACAGTAACAGCGCCTTCCCGTCCGACCGACCATGTTGTGTCGAGCACACCTGTTGAGTTAGATGTTTGTATTGGGTTGCGAAATTAAATTATTTAAAATTAGTGGCTGGACTAAATAATTAAGAGATTAAGGAAAAAAATTGACAAGGGGGGAAATAATGTTGTAGATGCGCGGGGCGTGTTCGTTTCATTAGCTATCAATTATTAACTTTCAATTTCTGTAATGTATGTTTAATAATTTTTCTGAGTATTAGTTCTTGTGTTTATCACATAAATGTTTGTATGCAATCTGCATTCTTCCCGGCAAACCCAGTGTACGACTGGGTTCAGGCTATCAGTAGCAGTAACAGTCTTTTTATTGTTTGTACATAGTAGTTAGTTACCTACGTATATCTTATTTTGTATTTACATATTATTATTATTATATATTTTTATATTTATATATTCCTACCTATAGCTTATGGATACCTTCAACTTTAATAACAGCTTCTTTTCTAGTTATGATAGTGATGTCTCAGTTAGTGCGGGAAGTGCTGGGTCCTCTGCGGATGACTCGTTGTCTGATAACTTGAAACGGGTGTTTTCAAACCTTGGTGCGAACTTCAACGTTGTTCATATAAATGCACAAAGCATTCATACCAGCTATGCTGATCTTCTTGTTACTTTTAGCGATCAGAACATACATGGTATTCTTGTTTCGGAATCTTTCCTCAAACCATCACTTCCTTCTTCCATGTATGCGCTGCCAGGTTTTAGTCTGTACCGGAACGATAGGACGGGTAAGGCTGATGGTGGTGTTGCAATCTATCTCCGTTCCGACATTCCGTGTAAAGTCATCCACCAGTCGCCAAGCCAGTATTCCGGTACCGCTGAACACCTGTTTCTTGAGATATGCCTGCATCATTCCAAAGTCCTCTTGGGTGTATATTATAGCCCCTCTCTCCGTATCGACTATTTCAATTCTTTCGAAACCCTTCTCAATGACCTGACTCCCCTATATAGTGAAACTCTGATTCTAGGTGATTTTAACACATGTCTTCTCAAAGATAACGCTCGCTCAGCTAAGCTGAAATCTCTAGTATGCTCTTTGAACTTACATATCCTTCCCCTTGACGCCACTCATTTTCAACCACACTGCACTCCCTCTCTTCTTGATCTCATGATTATATCCAATATGTCTAAGGTAGCTGCGCATGGCCAACTTAACGCCCCTTTCTCCTATCACAATCTGATTTACCTATCGTTCAAGTTGAGGCCTCCAAAGCGTGCTGCTAAGTTCCTAGATATACGTAGCTTTAAGGGCATGGATTTCACCTCCCTTAAATTAGACGCTGCCTCTCTTGACTGGTCCCCTGTCTTTGGTAGTGAATCTGTTGACGACAAAGTCCGGTACTTTAATAAAATTGTCCTCAGCCTGTTTGATAAACACGCTCCTGTCAAGAGGGTTCGAGTTAAACATCTTCCGGCGCCGTGGCTTACTGACACCATCAAGGGGCTGATGACCAAGAGAAATCGTGCCAAGAATAGATATAGACTGGATCCGACCGACGAGAATTTCTTATCCTACAAACGTCTCCGTAATCTTTGTACTCGTATGTGTCGTGATGCCAAACGCCGTCATATCTACGAGTGTATTGAAAGCTACACTCCGGCACAAGTCTGGAAATTTCTCAAGACTCTCGGTGTTGGCAAGCCACAGGACTCGGTCGCTGGAAATGTTGACCTGAACGGCCTCAATCGCTTCTTCGCTGTCTCCCCTGTCGTCATGGATCCTCTCGTTAAGGAAGCTACTCTCCACAACCTACGGTCCAAGACCGCAGCCCTCAACTCTCGTTTCTTCTTTAACCGGGTCGGAGTCGGCGCAGTGAGAAGAGCAATACTTGAGATATCCTCGAAGGCCATAGGTGAAGACAAAATCTGTTCTCAGATGATAATGAGCATCTTAGATGAGCTGCTACCCCCTATCACTCACTTAATTAATGTGTCGCTTGGTCAAAGTGTCTTTCCCGCTCAGTGGAAAAAGGCTCTGGTTATTCCCCTACCTAAAACCTCAAATCCCACTTCTTTCAAAGATTTCCGTCCCATATCCATCCTCCCCATCCTCTCCAAAGTCCTTGAATCTATTGCTCACTCCCAGCTCTCCTCTTATCTTTCCTCAAGTAACCTGTTAAACCCCTACCAATCTGGTTTTAGGCCGGGTCACAGCACTACCACGGCTCTGCTTAAAGTCACTGACGACATTCAAGCGGCCATGGATCAGAAGCAGCTCTCAGTCCTTACACTGCTTGATTTCAGTAGCGCCTTCAACTGCGTCGACTTCGATATCCTGGTTGAAATTCTTAAGTCACTCAATGTCTCTTCGCACTCGGCTCGCTGGTTTGACTCCTACCTTAGAGACCGCCAACAGCGCATTAAGTCCGAGGAGATTTGCACGGACTGGTGTGATCTCTCCGCCGGTGTTCCTCAGGGCGGCATCCTTTCTCCTCTACTCTTCTCAGTATTCATCAACTCTATCTCCGACGTACTTACTTCTTCATATCATCTTTACGCAGATGACTTACAAATATACCGGCATTTCTCTCCGTGTGATGTGAATATGGCTGTGGAGGCTTTGAATGCTGACCTCGATAACATTAGTAATTGGGCTGTTTCTTACGGTCTGTTGGTCAATCCAAGTAAGTCGCAAGCGATGATTATTGGTACACGGAACTCACTTAACTTAGTGCAGAATATGCGCGTCGATCCTGTGCTGTATAATGGTACCGTAATCGCTTACAGCACCAAAGCCAAGAACCTAGGGGTTATATTTGACAATTTGTTGTCCTGGTTACCACATGTATGTGAGGTCAGCAGACGAGTCTTTGCGTCATTTCACTCTCTCCGGCGATTGCAGTACTTCCTCCCATTTCAGGCTAAAATCATTCTTGCTCAGTCACTTCTACTCCCTTTAATCGACTACGCGGATGTTTGCTGGGTCAGTGCGAACGAAGAACAACTGAACAAACTCGAAAGACTTCAGAATCTCGGGATTCGGTTTATCTTCGGGCTACGCAAGTATGACCATGTCTCTCAGTGTCGCAAGCAGCTAGGATGGCTTCCGATTCGTCTTCGCCGTGATATGCACATTCTCTCCTTTCTGTTTAATATTTTGAAAAATCCCCGCTATCCCGTTTATCTTCGTGAACGTTTTGAGTTTCTCTTCCCCAGGGATAGTCGATCCCACACGATGTCTCTTCTTTCGATTCCTCGGCATTACACTACTGCCTATAATCACTCGTTCAGGTTGAGAGCAATCCGATTGTGGAACGCACTTCCCTGCGCTATAAGGGACAGTCCCACAATTTATACTTTTAAGAAAAGAGTAAAAAATCATTTCCTTTCTCTTTCATATTAGGTAGTTTTTATTATTATAGTATTTATGTACCTATGTATGTGTATGTATGCATGCTAAGTCGTTCTTATTTATACTATGTATTACTTTATTTATTGTATTATCTATGTTTTAGGTTGTAGATATCTACCTAAGTATTATTTATTTATTTTGTAGCAAGTGTAGTTTTATTCAGTTTATTTTTATCTTTGTGCACTAGGATTATCCTCTCAGCACCATCTTTCCTGTCATGCCTAGGTTTGCTGGTAGAAATCTCTCTTAAGAGATAAGCTCGCCTTTGCGCACTATTTTTGTTATTTAAGTTTAATTATTAAGTTACTGTGCAATAAAGAATAAAGAATAAAGAAATAAATATGAAATATGAAAGGTGATACATAAGTACTTGTATATTTTGGAGTGTGTGTGGCATGAATATGTGAATATTGTACAATATTAATTTAAATTAAGTCTGCAACGTGCTATTTATGATGTATAAGATTTCTAAATGATGGTGTACATAATATTAAGTATAGTGTGGATGTGTATAGTGTGGATGTGTGTGTATAGTATGAATCACGAATATCTTTCGAATGCAGATGAGAATAACCATATGTCATTGAATATTGGGCATGAAGGTTCGATTCGGATCCTTTTTGATGTTAATTAATCGTTATCACAGGATGTTTTGTTTTGTGTGTTGATGGGATCAGTTGCCTCATGCTACTAAATACAAAATAGGTAAGTTCCCACGACACGGTATCCTAACGTGGGGCCAGAAGCAATGTATGTACCTGTTTGTAAAAAATAAGTTAATAACCGGCCAAGTGCGAGTCGGACTCGCGCACGAAGGGTTCCGTACGATTATCTATAAAAAACCGCAAAAAAAAAAACACGTTGGTTGTATGGGAGCCCCCTTTAATATTAAATTTATTTTGTTTTTTAGTATTTTTTGTTGTAGCGGCAACAGAAATACATCATCTGTGAAAATTTCAACTGTCTAGCTGCCACGGTTCATGAGATACAGCCTGGTGACAGACAGACAGACAGACAGACAGATAGACAGACAGACAGACATACAGACAGACAGACAGATAGACAGACAGACAGACAGACAGCGAAGTCTCAGTAATAGGGTCCCGTTTGGCACCCTTCGGGTACGGAACTCTAATAATGAAAGATTGTAAGCAATTGCAGTGCCCTTCCAGGGCCCATTGTCGGGATCGGGACCTCCTACTTTAACAGCTTCACGACCACCAGCAATAAATTATTTAAAATTTGCAATATGTTTTGTTAAACTAAACTAAATCCTCTTCATCATCAGGGCAAGGTGGCTCGCCGGCCTGTCTCCTCATCGGACGACGGCCAGTGGTCGGAAGGCCTGGTCTCGGGCGCCAGACTGGTAGCCGCGGCCGCTCACACGCTGGTGGAAGCCGCGAACGCGCTGGTGCAGGTAGGTTGATCACTGTTGATCAGTGTTGATCGGGTGTGTTTTGTCGATCGAGTGGTAGTCTTCAAGGGGAGTTCAGTTACCTAGGTGATTTTATGGTGAGTTGATCACTGTTAATCGCTGTTGATCAGGTGTGTTGTGTTGATCAGGCGACTTCTTGATCGATAACGAAATGAGCTAAGTATAGTTTATGTTCCTGTTAAACGCGACTGCGCAAGAGAGGAGAATCGTCGTTATAACTAGAGAAAAATAACGTCCCCAGAACAGTATATCATGAAATAATTTTAAAACAACTTGATTAATAATCTTAATGTCAGAGTTGTCGTAATTATCGATAGTCGATAAAATATCACATCTTCACACACGTACCAACTTGCCTGTGTACATCTAGAAATGTTTTTTTCCATCAAAATTCCGACCCTTATTTGTAACATGTTGATTTCTATGTGTGCCAGGGAGCCGGATCGGAGGAGCGGCTCATCTCGAGCGCCAGACAAGTGGCGAGCTCAACGGCGCAGTTGCTGGTTGCTTGCAAGGTGACTTTTATAAAACTTCACTAAGATCACAGGGTGCTAATCCCATACTAATTTGAATTAGTAACCCTTCGTAAAAGAGATGGCGTGAGGAGTAAGATTTGTACTTTAAACACCATGGTTTCAGTTAACATACTTCTAGGTGGCGCTAATCTTAGAATAAATCCTGTATGTCTTAGCGCCATCTCGTGATATTTGCAGTTTTTCGATGGTGCCGCACCAAGCGATAATGGGAACTAAAGATGCTTCCGTAGCATCTCAGTTTACGTCGGTGTCATACTTTGTTCTACGTGGTCTATCTGTATTAGTATTATATTATTATTTATTTTCCGTCAGAACAAAATTTACTCCATGATATCACCAATCAATATGCTGTTCTGTTTTAAAACTGCCTATGTAAACGAGAAGCAAACTTTTGCAAGCAAAGAGACTGAATATCACAAAGGGACAAAGAAAATAAAACCCCAGTTCTTGGATGTTCACATGACGCTGCTATTTCGGTTTTCAACGAGACAGGGTATCCTCGTATAGGGCCAAAAGCAATGTATGAGCCTGTATATGAATGCAATGTATTCCTTCAGGTGAAAGCCGACCCGTCATCCGAATCGACGCGGCGCCTCCAAGCGGCCGGGGCTGAAGTGATCCGCTCGACTCAGAACCTGGTCCGAGCGGCCGAGAACTCCATCCACTGCGAGGAGGAGACCAGCCTGGTGCTCAACAGGAAGATGGTGGGCGGGATCGCGCAAGAGATCGATGCTAGGTGGGTGTATAGTCCTTCTCCGCTCGACTCAGAACCTGGTCCGAGCGGCCGAGAACTCCATCCACTGCGAGGAGGAGACCAGCCTGGTGCTCAACAGGAAGATGGTGGGCGGGATCGCGCAGGAGATCGATGCTAGGTGGGTGTATTGTCCTCCTCCGCTCGACTCAGAACCTGGTCCGAGCGGCCGAGAACTCCATCCACTGCGAGGAGGAGACCAGCCTGGTGCTCAACAGGAAGATGGTGGGCGGGATCGCGCAGAAATGTACTGGGAAATGAATAATTAAATTGCTCTGATCAATTCGGTTCCTTAGTGAAAGTTCCTCAGAATGATGTCCCTAACAGCCTCCTGCTCCAGCTTGTGCTGGAGTTGGGTTGGCTGAACTAAATGAGCGGGAGAAGGGGAAATGCACAAAGGCCCCGCACATGTGGGCCACGCGCAGGCGCTTTGACCCCCTTAGAGAATATGCAAGATGTCCCTAACAACCTCTATAGAACGGTATCTACTTCAAACTCGGCATCTACTGCGGAATCGGCTAAACCACTAGACAGAGCCCTCTCAACGAGTAAATGTGGCCCATTAATATCCCCACCTAAGGGCGCAGGCCTTACCCGGATACGAGCAAGATTGAGCCATATTCCACCACGCTGGCTCAGAGCGGGTTGGTGGAGGGGTGTGTCTGGCTAGCCAACCCCCAATGTGTATTATCTGTATTCGTTCCAGGTCCGACGTGCTTCGCATAGAGAAGGAATTAGAGGACGCGAGGTTGCGACTCAACGCGATCCGTAAAGCGAAGTACGAGCTGCGTACCGGCGACACCAGTGGAGGGGAGACGGATACGGATGCGTACGTCGGCGGGTACAGCAGCGACGCGAGCGGGACTCTGCACAGGTACGAGCCTATACAACTTTATTTTTGACATCTCCATACAAATCAGCTGACCCACTCAGGCCAAAATGTACTGGGAAGTGAAAAATTAAGTTGCTCCGATCAAATCGGTTTCATAATGAAAGTTGCTCAGAATGATGTCCCTAAAACAAAGTAGTTTCTCATTTTGCGTTAATTCGTTTACACCTTGTATAAACCCACCGATGAACATGTGAACAACCTTTTGTTTAGTTTTTATTGCTGTACACATAAGTCTACCCCTGCTCAGCTCATCGGAACTTAGTTTGCTGGAAGGGATCTCTTTTTAGAGATAAGCTCGCAATAAACACAATTTTTATGTACTTTTATATAAGTACCTACTTAAGTTTCTTTTTTCTGTGTGCAATAATGACATTATGAACATGCTACGCCGGCGGTTTTGTGGATTTTGGCCGACCTTCATATCCTTCAGGGTTGAACTACTAGTCTTAAACTCAACGCTATCTTAATTGTTGCAGAGCCAAACGACCAACCAGCAGCCTGGCCAACACAACATACAGTCCGAACAGCAGTTACACGCCCCACCACACACAAAACTCAACCAACCTCAACCAACACATCTCACAACTCAACCAATCCATCCACGGCACCCCTCAATCTCCCGGCTACAACACGAGCTCGTTCAGCCACGGAGCCTACGGGAACAACACTAGTTTCGGCCAGACCGGCTACACCGACCAGAGTAACACGAGCTTTGGGCAGAACCAGAGCTACGGCCAGACTTACGGACAAAACGCACCAGCTGCAAGCCGTTACGGTCAGAATGCAAGCGGTCAGGACACAAGCCGTTACAGCCATGGCCAAAATGTAAGCGGTCAAGACACAAGCCATTACAGCCAGGGCCAAAATGTAAGCGGTCAGGACACAAGCCGTTACAGCCACGCCGAGTATAACCAGAATGGGTCGTTTGCAAAAACGAATGTGCAGAGTCCATCGTTTTCGAGTTTCCGCTCCCAGGATGACAAGCCGAAGCAAAACTATGAAGGTTTCACTACACGGTAAGCTAGCCAGTAACAACCATCAGTGCCTGATTGAACATTCATATCATATCGTGTCATTTTTGTGTCGCATTGTTCATGTTATATTTGTGTGATCAGAAATGTATCAGAGTGAGATTCTGAACTGCAACATCTATCCCCATCCGTTTGAATTTGACGCTTCGGAGGATATGCTCCAACTTTATAGCACGTTTATTCGACACCTTACTTATAATTACAATCACTATCAAATGTATATGGGATAAATGTCAAGATAATGTCTACATTGTTATCTAGATACAGTTTTGAGTAAAAACCACTGTAACCTGATCCATTTCTGGTAATAAAACTATCACCATGTAACTAATTTACACTTCTAAACATGCAAATTCGATTGTTAATAAGTTAATTCATGTTCTAAATTTTAACACAATGCTTCTTTTTTACATGCCGCTATGGATAAATCACAGATGATTAATATATTTTTAGATAGTAACCACCAAAAAAGTGCCTTTACTAACAACTTATGAAATGTGCCTCGAAACAGCTGAATTTTCAAGGGAATTTTGTTATAATGTATTTTATAATGATTCGAAATTTAGAAGTAAGATTGACGAGCATTATTTTGGAATAATAAAAGGTTGGTTTTAAAATTTAGTATTTTGAGTAGCGTACTTGATTTTAGATAGTTCTAGATTGTTTGATTATTACAAGACAAGTAATTATGCATGGCTATTAGTTGCTTTTTACCTAAAAGCAGACATTATTTCCACTGCGTTTTGTGTATTGTGTACATGGCACAACATTTACTTCATATGTTATACAAAGGTGACCGTATTCTAAGCGCAACTGCGGCTCGGCCACCCCGTATGGTAAAAGGCGTGACGTCATATTGTGTATGACGGAAATTATATACATTTTTGTATGCAGTCACCTCTGTACTCTCGCACCGCAGACCGGTATTCGTTCATACATTTGTCTTGCAGACCATACACGCTTTTGTCACACACTAGCTGATTCTAGAGGCGTCACAACTAATCTAATAAAAAACGAGCCTGAAAATAGTATTTGTGGAAACTCGGCAAGACTGTCGTATGTCAAGCTGTCAGTTTATTTAGTTAGTTGTGACGCCTTCAGAATTCAGATCATTGTATTGTATGTGTTAGAAAATAACGTAGAACTGTTATTTTAGTTAATATTTCGTTTACAGCGAGGATACTACTACAATTAATGACAGAACGATGAATGATGAGTAAGTCGTCTATATAAACGAATGCTTACATGCAGCTTATATCTTGCGATATTATGTTCATTAAAGTACCTCTGAATATTTTTTGGCGCTCCACCAAGCCCGAAACACATCGTTCTGTACATACCCATTGTCATTTATGTTATTTTAGAATGATATCCTGATGTCGCTTGAGTGAATGGTATTTGATGATATCCCGTCTTTAGATCCAGATTTGGAACTTTCTGTGTTTTCTCTTAACAACTTATGGCAGTTGTTCTAGCATTAATATTTCTAAAGAACCCTTAGTCCGCATGACTTAATTAAATTAACAAACAAATCTACGCATTTGAATAGTAACCCTAGCTAAGGAAATCTTAAAGTGAATAAGGTACAGCTTAATGTAATGACCTAATAACCAAACCCAAAAACAACTGCCACACTACCAGCTAACAGCTAGTAGCGTTTTTTAACCCTTAACAATTTTTTCTTAAGTTTTTCAACCCTAACCCTTCCCGCATGGTTATTTAACCCGTAACAGGACCGAAACGGAAACTACCGAGACGACAGTCGTGGTCCGAACCCTTGAGCTCCCAAAGGTCAGAACGGCCCATCTCGTCACCGATGACTCTACAGAGAAGTTATACTACAAGAAGGAGAAACCACCGCCGCCACCGAGAAAAGTTACCCTGGCCAAGTATGAGGACAACAACAAATCATAACTTCATGGTTGGTTCGGCTTTACTTTCGCACCTTTTGGGAATAGGCACCAGAGATCACGAGTTCAGGATTTTTTATGTAAACAGTTAGCGTTATCGTTTGGTGAATCCGGTTCCCGAAACAAAGGTCTCCTTGGAGAGCACCATATTTCTGACCGCCGCTAAATACATTTTAACGATTTAAATACAATACGGCTATGTTTAGAGGGAACCTGGCTGACAGGCTATAACCTCGACGTAACTGTACCGTCTTCTACTTAAGTTGTGTTTAAACTGTATTAAGTGGGTGTCAAAGATTTGGTGCAAGTCGCCCTTACTGTTTTAAAATCGGGATACTTTTTGCCAATAAATCTGACACAAAATTGGTTTAGAGGTACATTCACTAAATGTTAATTTTCGCAGTTTACATAAAAATTCGGAACCGGTTATGGGGTACGATCAATTGCACTTTTGTACAAAAGTTGCACAGCGTTTATCTAGCTAGATCCAAATTCATGGGTTTCATCTTTTCTTCCAAGGAAAATGTAGTCGCAAAAGTTCATATTTCTGGCATTCATCTATAGAGAGGAGGATATACATACGTACGTGCAAATCATCGGAAACGACAGTGGTGAATCATGGACATCCGTCAAGGACTAATATCCCATCCCATTAAAACCACTTTTATTTTTCTAATTTAGTTCATTTAACTGTAACCTAGACTAGAGCATGGCATGTGGTGTGGTCTTCAAGTAGTTATTCTATCACTTTCGCTTCACTTCTTTCTCAAGGGTGATTGGGTAAAAACGAAAAAAGTTCATTTTACTAGCCTAATCAACAACATAATAAATTAACAAACAAACCCTTTTGCAGCTACGAAACCCGTCTTTACGACACTCCGCGCCCATCCACAAATGAATACTCTAAAACCGAAGAGCGTCGTCAATTCGAGTCCAACCAGTTTATAAAACAGGAGCAGCGATTTGGTTACGACGCACCGAAACTCACATCGCCAATCAGCCCGAAATTCAACGCCAGAGAGCTTAAATTCGAAGAACCTTTGTATTCAACGCTGAACAAACCAGGAACACCGAAATCTCCCTTCGATGGAGTCGGTCAGACGTTTACAGAACACCAGAAATCCACTGAAGCTATCCCAGGAGGAACGAAGCATTCAGAGTACACCGTCAAAAGCGAATCCTACCAAAGCACACCAAAGCAAGAGTTCTTCAAAACAGATTTTCGGCAAGAAGTTAAATCACCCTTCACGACTTCCACTCCGTCGAAACTGGACAGATCAGAGTATTACTCGCAGTCACAGCAGCAGTTCAACAAAACATCAACCGACCTCGTCAAAGCGGCGACTCCAGATTACGACCGTATAGCGTCACCATACGGCAAAGATGTCCAAAGCTATGGCGGACCGAACTTTAAGGAGGAAACCACCACCGAGGTCAAAGAGATCCCGAACGGCACCCAAAAGATTACAACGACTAAAATCTACAGTTCGTCACCCGTCAATATCACAACCACAAACACAAAATTCGAGCCAGTAAGACTGGAGGGGATCGACGAGCTCTCGAAATCGTTCGACAACGATTCCAAATACAGCACCATCGATTCCCGCTTCAACACACTCGATTCCAAAGTCAGCTCCGACACCAATCGGTCGTTCATGCGACCTTCCGAGTTCCAGACATCGGATTACCAATCTTCCACAAGCATCAGTAAAGTAAAGAAACCGTCTGACTTGGTGAAAGAGTTTGATAGTATGGATAAGAAGTTTGCTAAACAGACGATCAAGTCAGAGACTATTGAGAGGAAGTCTGTGATGACCAGCTCGCATAAATCGGAGACCAGTTCTACCGTCACGAAGAAGTTTGGCAATGCATAAGGTTTGACAGCTTTATAGTTATGAGTTTTCGCGCGAATGCACAAACTGCTTCATGCAACATGCTACTTGAATGACTGACTGGATAAAGAAAATGTTTGCGCACCTTCGAAAATCTTGAGAGATTTTTGATTGCTGCATATTTTCCTTACTGAGTAAAATGTTTGCATCTTCGTCTTTTACTTGATGTTGATCTGCATCTGATTTCCTCGTTTTCAGTCTCAATAATTTGATATAATGAAATATTGCACTATCAGCTCTGTACAAGCTTGTTTAATATTAAACGCACGTGTCAATGTACTTTTAGTTAGATATAACATAGATTTTAAGAAGTAGTAGTATTTTAGAAAAAATCTGCGGTGCTAAAGATTTTAATAGGGTTTCTAAGTGTTTAGAATGTCGAGTAAAATGTAGTGCCTAAATTATGCCTTAGCCAAAAAAATAAAAGCAAATGAAAGATAAATGTTATGAATTTTGAAAACTTTAGCGAGTTGTTAATATGATTTACAAAAATCACGAAGTGCTAATCCCTATTTAGGGATCCTTTTGACATTTGCCTTGAAAATAACAGATATATTTGAATGAAAGAAAATTATGTAACTTATATTAAACCAACTGTGCCATGAGTTTGTTTTAGCCGAAATATGGTGCTCGATTTTTCAATTGAGATATAATTATTACAATACAAAAGTGAGAAATCTCAGCAAAAATGTGCCATCTTTCAGCCATATACATATACGAAGTGTAGATAGAGGTAGTACATAAGTACGTGTGATCTTTATATTAGTGTTAGTGTCTTGTGCAGATTCTATTGAAAAAACCTAATCGAGACGGTTTTTTTGTTTAAAAACCTTGGAAACTTGCGTAGGTACATACTTATATGAGACTAAAATTTTAAGGAACGTTATTGGACTAATATACTAAGATTTTAATAAAAACTGTATTTAGTAAAATAACCCATTA
Organism: Argyresthia albistria; assembly: GCA_963457715.1. Taxonomy (NCBI): domain Eukaryota; kingdom Metazoa; phylum Arthropoda; class Insecta; order Lepidoptera; family Argyresthiidae; genus Argyresthia; species Argyresthia albistria. Next base: position 2,300,727 of record OY735279.1, on the reverse strand, counting down.
CAATCGACAGAACTTTTCGCTTATACTAAAATATTAATTTGACGGCATGATTGAAATTTCTTAATAAAATGGTTAACCACATTTTATACTAAATAAACATCTTTTAAGATGAATGTATTTCTTTTATAGCAAAATCGCATACGAAACTACGACAGAAGTAGCCTGAGCTGTCAACGACGCCATTTTGTAGACCCCCAACTAAAAGCCGTAGGTAAACAACCGAATCGTGCCTTTTTGGTCTGCGAAAATAAATAAAATAAAATAAATATTATTGTCATATATTGATAGCGTACATATATTTTTTCATTGAATATTTTTGTCTGTCTCGAAATATATTTATGTATCTATAGACAAAAATATTTAATTATTTTAACGAGATGCCCGCGAAAGCGATTCGTCCACTGAAGGTAATGTAACACCAATTCTGATAGATTTAGAAGATAATATAATATTATAGAGTACTTATATGATGTCTAATAAAAGTAAAAATAGATGTAGAACATACTTAGTACATATTTAACTTTACTCAAGTGAGTAACTAGCAATAGTAGAATTGCCCTAATTTAGAAAACGATTTACATAATGAATATTACTTAATTCCATGATTATTATTAATAAGTTTCCCACCTAATATTCCGTGACATTTGAACTATAATTGATATTTTTGTCCTTTTTTGGTTAGGGAAGGTACCTTATTAACTGATCGATTTCTAAATGAGGGCTCGTTCCTATTGCGTCATCCGGCTAAATTCGTGTCTTAAATAATAATTTTATAAATGTATGTACTAACTTTATAATGGTATATTCGTCTTACAAATGCAATTATTCAGTCATTTAATCGTGCTTAACGCTTTATATATTTTATACTTAGATCTAAATGATAATAAGTAATAAATAATGGTGGTTAATATTATAATAATCTGAAACTTATATTACATCGTGTAATTTTTGATACCTTCTTCAATATACTATGTACTTTTAATTGTTTCAATTAGAATTAAGATCTAACTTTGTATGTATGTACTGTTACTGAAATAATCGACTTTAGATAATCAAAATTTGTACTTACCTACTCATTGATGAATCTTGTTTTACTAAAAATAATTTGCCAATCATTTTAATAAACCAAATAAACGTTACTAATTGATAAATTGTTATTTTAAGAATCGAATTGATTTATGCGACATTTTAATAATTTGACTTATGTATTGTTGTTATAATTTTTAGAGATTTTATCCTTTTTAGTTAGCCTCGAAAACTGTCAATTTAACATTGTTCGGGCATTGTATGGTAAACTTATACGTGAATGTAATTAAATATATTAACTTAATTAAATCATCTTTTAATTATTTAACAGTTTTAGTAAATGCTTCGTTCGGCACACCACACGGACGGTAGCGCGGCGGGTGTCAGTGACGATGAAGATGCTCTAAGAAGCAACTCACACGAAGCGGGTGGCGGCCACAATACATTTGATAGCTTCAACTCTTTGTGAAATACCCTCAGATCAATTTAACTCTTGAGGTCCCGAGTTCGATTCCCGGTTGGGTAGGGCTGGGAGATAAATATTTATTTTCCTGTTTATTTTATATTTTTAACAATTACTGTAAAATATAAAACAAAGAGGAAAAAAATATTGTTATAGGTCAATTTCACGTCACGAATGATGTCTCATTCGTGTGACTTTAAAAATCCATGAAATCGAACCTCGTAGCAGATTCGAAACGCTTGCAACGCTATTTGCAGCGTGCGTAACAACGTTCGTAGCAGATTCGAAACGCTTGCAACGCTATTTGCAGCGTGCGTAACAACGTTCGTAGCAGATTCGAAACGCTTGCAACGCTATTTGCAGCGTGCGTAACAACGTTCGTAGCAGATTCGAAACGCTTGCAACGCTATTTGCAGCGTGCGTAACAACGTTCGTAGCAGATTCGAAACATTTGCAGCGTGCGTAACAACGTTCGTAGCAGATTCGAAACGCTTGCAACACTATTTGCAGCGTGCGTAACAACGTTCGTAGCAGATTCGAAACGCTTGCAACGCTATTTGCAGCGTGCGTAACAACGTTCGTAGCAGATTCGAAACGCTTGCAACGCTATTTGCAGCGTGCGTAACAACGTTCGTAGCAGATTCGAAACGCTTGCAACGCTATTTGCAGCGTGCGTAACAACGTTCGTAGCAGATTCGAAACGCTTGCAACGCTATTTGCAGCGTGCGTAACAACGTTCGTAGCAGATTCGAAACGCTTGCAACGCTATTTGCAGCGTGCGTAACAACGTTCGTAGCAGATTCGAAACGCTTGCAACGCTATTTGCAGCGTGCGTAACAACGTTCGTAGCAGATTCGAAACGCTTGCAACGTGCATATCACCGTACGTGGGCGATTAAAATCGTGAATTCGACCCTTATCCTACAGGTTGTAACAGAAATATTAGGAGGTTGTTACTAGGGGCATGATTCTGAACAACTTTCACTGCGAAAGTGATCAGAGAAAATTTATTTTGAATGTGGGTAAACCTCAGAACAAAACTTTGTTCTGAGGGGTACCTAAACAAAATGTCTGCTGCTACCGCCATCTAGCAAAAGAAAAGCGGATGGATTTCCCACGAATTTCCATACAGACTCTGCAATTTATGGCTGTTTCATTGCGTTTTTCCTTATTATCTTTTACCAAAACCTCCTCCGGACTGACACAAGTAAAACCCAAAACGAGTGCCCTAATTATTAAAAAAATACAGGAGATAAAGAAAAGATAGTGTCACTTGCATCGAATGTATTTCAAAATAATATAATATACATAATACACAACTTAAGAAATGACAAATGTATAATAATAACAGTCGCTACACAAATACAATATACAAAATTATATAGAATCGGATTCTAAGCATTACTGTTCAAATACTAATCTTTGATAAGTATTATTTGTACACTCATTCATTATACACGTGCATTTGTACTGTACTTGTGGGAGTGAGGTAGAGTGAAACGTAGCGCGGGACAGACAGGGACATACACAGTCAGGATCGCATCTCTCAGCGGCCAGAGTATAATATACAAATGCATGTTTTCAGTGCACCCTTAGTTTTACGATACGATCCTACACACATTCACACTAACATATAATAAGCATAACTCATCAAGTAAAATAAATATAAAATGTATGTAGCACAAACATGTCTCTACCGAGGGGCACAGGCCAACCCGGAAGGAGAAATACAATAACACTGTTTTGTGAAATACAATTTGACTTTTTCTGTGTAAAATAATTAAACAAAAAAAATACAATACAAAAACATAATTTAGCAAGCTAAACTGCATTTAACAAAATAAAAAAGAAACTCAAAGTCCTTGCAGTAATATAAATAACATCTCTACAGGAAGTTAAATAACTTCTTTAGGACAAAATAATAATGTGCTACTTTGTAACCGAACGTATCTGCAGAGGGCGTGAGTGTGCGTGACTTCACTCGATAGGCAGGTAACTACGTCGTCTCTGCAGTGGTCGGGTTCCAACCAGCTTTACAACTTCAACTTTAAAATACGGTGTCAAATATCGACTGGCTCATTATTAAAATATCAGTTGTATAAAAATTCGTGTTCATAAGCAGTGCTACTATTTATCATTTTCTACTTATTTAGATAATTTCAATAATATTGATTATATTTACATTATTGTGCTGTTGATATAATATTATTCATAGTACCATATAAATAGCATGGCAGCATAGTTTTTACATAAAAAAACATACAGCTTTGTATTAGTGAAGAACGCGTAACCATAGTTTGTTAGAAGATACCATAGACAAAATGTATGGAATGTTCTAAAAGGTTTTTAAAGCAAATGATGCCCTGAGCCCTTGTTTGATGATAATAATATGGGGAAAAATATACAAACATGGACTAAAATTTCCTGAATTGTTTTCGTGGCTCAGCGCTAAAAACAATATATAAATTCTGGAAGATTCAGATTTTATAAGTGCTGCTGGTAAAATCTGGCTGGCGGAGAATAATAATATCAAAAATGCGCACCATAATTAATCAAATATCACATAAACTACAAGTTACAACTATAGCCAACGCTTCATTCACTGTGATTTCTATTCCAATGGCAAAATATATGTTTTTATTCATCCATAGAAGTCATGTATAGAATCGTTCTATCATTCGGATTATGTGCAACTCTTTCTTATCATTTTATAACCGGACATTCCGGCATTAAATGCGGGACCCGGGAAAGGATTTTGTCTGAGTGCATCCATCCGAATAATAAATTTGACTCGGTGTAAGAACCTTTTATGTAAGTTTCGTCAGTGTGTGTACTTCACACAGTCGGAATTCCCGGAACTTACTCTTGTCTGTAGCTCCTTATACTTTTCTCTACTCAACTAAACACCGATACATTCTTATTGTTATTGTTATTCTCTGATATATTTATCTAAGTGCTAATATACAATGTTGTGGTCGAAAAATAACTTTCTACTCGCAGTATTTTCTTTACAATAATTTATATTTTTCGTTACAGATCTGTCTAATAAACTAAGAAAGTTTTAAAATAATCATAAATATGGTTTCAGAAAATATCGGCATCAGAGATTCATATCTAAATTGTTTGATATAATATTAATAATATACGAAACATCAAAAATTATAATTAATAAAAAAACGTAGTTTACGGTGACTTTAGAAAAATGTGAGAGATATTAGAGAGAAAGGGACGAAAAATTGATGTATTACAGCTATACTTTAAAGCTACTACTTTTATAATACTGACCTAAGTTTATTATGCATTGTATGATTAAGTTCAGGCATATTATATATTTTTCTATTTTTTTTTATATATTTGATACAGTATAAATGCTAAACGTACTCACATAAAATAATACAAAATTAAACTTATACTTACACATAAAATATTAGATCTTAGTCTCGTTTTAAAATAAATGGCAACATTTTCGTTTTCAGCATAGATTCGAGCGAATTTAAATATTATAATTAACCTTTTAAATTTAAATATGACTAAACGAATTGTATCTACATCTACATAACAAATCTATATTTAATTATTGTACATTCAATATGTATTCGTTTTCGTTAGAACACCATTTCAATCATCGATCATGAAAATAATATTGCTTTGATGTATTTTGGTCCTAATTTTTACATTTACAATAAATTTTTCTTTTTTGCTGCGTGCATTTGTTTTTTTTTTTTTTCGTTTAAAAGGGAATGTTAAGGAATGTACGTTTTAATTTATCATAACTTGAAACATCTCTTTATCCTTTTTACGCTTGTAATGCAAACCCTTAATTTTCAGCTTCAGGCTTTGGTAATAAATTAAAAAAACAATAATTCTGCAGCTTTTGCGATTGAATTGAATAGGGTGTAAATTACGAAAATTGGAAAATTGATTGAAAGTTTAGGTATTTACGTTAATATCTAATTTTAAATATATTTGTCTAACTGGCATAATATTCGAATGTACATGAGATCACAAAACCCGAGTTTCTTTTTTACTCATGCTGAGGCGTAAATTACAGGCAAATACCGGCACAAATCAAGCCTAGCATATTGTACTATTAAATATCCCCGAGGGGCACAGGCCTTAAGTGTGGTAATCTCGAGCCATAATAACTAAGTGCGGTTTGCTAATGACCAAACAAATCTGAAGTTTTCAAGCCCTATTTAGGGTCTTCGACAAAGCTTTACGACTACTACTACCGTACACCGAACAGCGAGATGAAGAGTATCTTTTTGTATCTTTTGTAGACCTAAATGCTCGCCATCTTAATTTTTGCAGCCAGACATGAAAGCCGTGCGCTGCAAAATTAAATATCATTTTTTTACATTTACGGGAATGATTGATTTATTTATTATTTCAATCAATCAATCATTCACGACGTCGCATGGGAAAAAGCGTGACGTTTTTCAAAATGGCGTAACATTGGTATGCCTATCTCCATACATAAAATTTTCACCTACCTCAAGTTTAGGGGGGAGGGCCCGACCGAATCTCACTGCCACACTATTTACTAGCGCCACCTAGAGGTAGCCCAGGGCAGCTTATTTATACTAGTACCGCGGCACTCGGTCAAAGTCTGCCCTGGGCTACCCCTAGGTGGCGCTATCAAACCTTGTTTTTTGTATGAAGTTGTCGTTCTTCTCGTCGGAGTAACTGTGTTCTGTGCAAATGAAGGGAAGGTGAGCTTGAACCATTGCATCGCATACAAGGAGGCCCTACTGACGTTATCGATGGACCACCGCATCGACAAGGGGTACCTATGCAATCGCCTATCGCCGGTGCGCGTCGAAGTTCTTCACAATCTCGGGAATGGCGTTTGGCTCCACCGGCACCTGCTCCATTAGTTCGTGTAGATCCCTCACGTAGGTCAACTTGCGCCAAAACTTGGAGCTGAAACACGATATGGTGGCGATTATGGTGCTCCTAAACGGGCCAGGTTTTGCTGCAACATGTGGCCGGCAACTATTGGTGTCCCTCTCTTACTCATGTAAGGATGGGCCTATTAGGTGTGGAATGAGACAGTCACATGTTCGAAAGACAGTTGTATATTGAGTCATGAATCATAATAAAGAGGCTATTTATAGATCTAGGGTTCGGGTGTGCATACACTACACCTTCCCCCTTTTTTTGAAAGTAAAAAATATGTATAGTATAATTTTTATGACATTTAACAATTTAGATCAATAACATCAAAACAACAATCTAATAACTAATTACAGAAATTAGTAAAATAACAAAAAAATAAATCACATGTGTAAAAATATCAATTTAAAATTTAAAATCTGTAAAAAAAATATAACAATTGAAAACCTTTTTTATTTTTGTTTGCCTGATACAATTTTGAAAACACTATCAAAATAAACTATTAACATTTATTACCATTTCTCACCTATTTTTAACAACTTCATTAAAGTATAATGATTACATAAGAACATCAGGTTATATATTTTCTAAAACTAATTTTGAATACACGAAATAAACGAATTAGTACATACACGAGTAAATACACGAAACTAAATTATCTATCTGGTTTAGGTGTAGGGTTGACGACATGAACGAATTTTATACATTTAAACAAAATAACAGAAAATCATAAAATTAATGAATCGCAAACACAAAATTACACATTTCTCAATTATTCATCAAACATGAGAACGATTTATTTTTAACACATTGAACTTTTACACAAAATTGTAACAATTAATCAATTGCAATTTCAAAAGTCAACATTTCTCATTCCTTCTATATCTCTTTCCTTTCTTCACGCATTTATTTACTTTATCAAATCTTATTCCATAATCACAAACTACTTTTTATTTCTTTATCCATTACATACCTTCATCTTTAAAAAAATCGTCACATCTTATAAAAATATAAATCTTCATTGCAAAACTATCAAAAATAATACTCGCTTTTCATAAACAATCGCTATCAATCAAAGTCTCTATTTAATTTCATTTCTCACTTCATATTAGGTACTTACATTATTTATTTATTGACGTCATAAGGTACTTTATTTTTTCACAATACTACCACACATATTCTGGCTCCAGGTCTACCTGCCTGAGCCTGCTCCTACTCGAGAGCTTCTAAGGTCACCGATATCCAACGTTCTCACAAAGGAAGCTCGTTCACGTCATGATCGAAGCGAAGGATTCGTGCCTTGTACCTTGTACCTTTGAGACTTTGACGATTATACTATTACATATCGGACTCGCCAATAGTCACGTACCATACTAAAACATAACTTAAACACAATCCAAATGAATCCTTCGAATTTTAAGGTATTCTGTAAAGATTGGATGATCAGTCCAACTTTTCTCGAAAACTTACCAAACAAAGTGTTCCCAACTCACTCACTCTGTGGCCTAGAGTATCATATCTGTACATTCCATACCTTCTCTTATGTTTCATAATCGAAAACAAAATCATACTTTAATTCCTAACGACAACAACAATCAACATTCCCAAATCCAAACAAATATACTTATAACTTTCCTATGTAATACCATGGAGGAAATACTAGTAAGAGATGCAGACTCAAACAAAATATCGTAATCGGAATTATAGTACCTTTGATGATCATAGATGTCTCCGGGTGTTTCATTTGTTGATTTTAAATCTATCGCCGCTCCAGAAGAAAGCCAAGAACTCTAGCTTTTGTAAAAACGCCACAATATGAAGTTAGATGGCGTTGTGATTGTCACTATGCGTTGCGTTTCAAAGCGTGGTTCAAGGCAACACAGTCACATACAAGCTAAGTAGTTTCAACTCACACCCGAACAAAAACGGACAAAAAATAAGAAATCGCCGTTGAAAAATAGTTCTTAATATGAAAACTATAAAATCGCTTCCCGCCCATAGCCCGGATCAGTAGGCTCGCTTGTTTGTTCATAGGTTGCGCTCCTGCGGGTACAGTTGAGCGGGATACGAAACTTGTTAATACTTTATTCAAATTTTCTATTGATGTTATTTAGATTTGTTACTCGTAATTAAACAACAAGGTACAACTTACAAGTAATCTGTGGCAGAAGTCAAGTTTGTGTAAATAAATAAAGATAGGTTTTTCATTTTAGAAAAAAATAATTAATTTAACTAAAGGCTTTTTCGTTATTCTCTCGTTAGTCCTTATCTGATGATTGAAAAATCGACATTCATATGTTCAAATGCCTATTAGCTAATGGTGGGAATAAAAATCGGCCAAGTACGAGGCAAGCACGAAGGGTTCCAAAACAACTTGTAAGGCGAACAAGGTATAAGTCCCTTGTCTACCTATTGCCATTATCAATTAAAGCAAAAATTGTTTAAAAATATCATGTTTTCTGCATTAGAGCCCCCCTTTAATGGTTAAACTATGTTTGTCTGTTTTTAGTATTCTTTAGCGGCAACAGAAATACATTATTTCTGAAAATTTCAACTGTCTAACTAACGGTTCATGAGATACAGCCTGCTGACAGACAGACAGCGGAGTCTCAGTAATGGACCCTATTACTAAGACTCCGCTTTTCAGACTCCTTTTCACTCTTTGGGGATGAAACCCTAATAATCGGTAATATTCGGTACCATCACATTAAAATAATACAATCAATCGACTGTACCTGCGCTATACAAACGCATTTGTTTGTTTAGATCGCATTCGCTCGACTAAAAAATGCGGAAGAGAGATGGATGAGACTGTTAAGTTGCGTAGGAGTGAATGAGATATCCGATTGTCCTTTTGTTAACTATGGCTGTGTTGGTTTGGTGTTGATGTGTGCGTGCAGTAATTATTGACTACATCGCCTGCTCAGTATGGATTGAAATTAATGTAACTTGCACCAAGTACGCAATGGTTTGGAAATTGAATTGGAAAGAAGTATGCATCGTGAAAGTTGATGAGCGCCCGCGAAACAATGAATGAGATCGATGTGGCATCGTTGTAAAATAAGGGCTCGTTGCAATGCAAAAAAAGAAGTACAATAAATTACAAAAAAAAACATTTCTCCGTTTCTATGCAGTTTACAACAGATGTTTCTTCGACAATGTTTTTTTATTGAGACTGAAGAATGTACCTAACCCTTAAGTTATGGGAATTCAACAAAAACACCCTGTATTATGCTTACCATGAGTAAATGCACGAGTTATTACAAAAAAATAATTTTCCCAATCGGTCCATCCGTCTAGGCGCTATCGGGGCACATACATAAAATAAAACCGGCCAAGTGCGAGTCGGACTCGCGCACAAAGGGTTCCGTACTTAAATTATCTATAAAAAACCGCAAAAAAAAAAAACACGTTAGTTGTATGGGAGCCCCCCTTAATATTAAATTTCTTTTGTTTTTTAGTATTTGTTGTTATTATTATAGCGGCAACAGATTATACATCATCTGTGATTCAACTGTCTAGCTACCACGGTTCATGAGATACAGCCTGGTGACAGACAGACAGACAGACAGACAGAAAGACAGACAGAAAGACAGACAGACAGACAGACAGACGGACGGATGGACATCGAAATCTCAGTAATAGGGTCCCGTTAAAAAATAATAAAACATCCATGTTTAATATACAACAACATGGTTTGCTGGAAGAAATCTCTTATTTGAGATAAGCTCGCCTTTGTACACGATTTTTCTATAAGATATATGTTTGTCATCATGTGAGTACAATAAAGAAATTACGAAATTACATTCGGACGAATTGTGTAAACCTCCTTCTTTTGGAAGTCGGTTAAAAAGGAACACAATGTGAGTTCGAATATGGAATCTATGGCGACCGCATAAGAGCTGTCAAGTAATTTTAGTCCTTTGTCGGTAATAATAAAATAAGAGTCCGTTGCGCGCCGATGAAAGTTCAAGAAAGCCTCGAACGTTTTTCTTTTGCAAATTGGCAACGTCGCGTCGCATCGTAGTCAGTCTCTCTCTGCTGGCCCCCGATTCTCGCGCTATCGAGATCATCGCCCCAGTCAAGATATCGGTTTTGATACCGCCTAAATCCATTGAAAACGATCTCGATTTATATTTATTTTGTTTGAAAACGGGTCGAGATATCTCGGTTGGACGAAAAGCTAGTCGTAAGAATAGCTTTTTCTAGTTTTTGATAGAGATTTCGGTATCTCAAATCTCAAAATCGATATTTTGACCGTGGACATGATCTCGCTAGCGCCAGAATTGCCCCCATCTGCCGCTGCCCCGCGCTGTAGGTTCTGTCTTCTGAACTGAGTAAGTAGGTAATTAAGGCACGGTCCCACCGTACCAGTGACGATGAGCGAGAAGCGAACGATTAAAACTAGAAACGAGTTTGGCAAGTAATCAGAGAATGTTTATTGTGGATAGTATAGTATAGAGGATGTTATATTTTACACAGTGTTCTTACGTCCTGCCACTAGGCATACAAATAAATCGAGCAGCGAGGAGCGAGTGTGTAGGTATCTATCTACCTAGTTCTGATAGTTTTGTCGCTCGCCTATAAAGCGAGTGCGACGGGCGAGTAATCAAATCCACGTTGTACAGTTGAATGATGGCTCTGACCACCAGCGGTGGGCATCATCGCTTAGCGAGTACCGCTGCGAGTTTTATCGTTAATAGCCTTTATCGCTGCGATCAACTAAGTATAATTAGTGAAGAGAGAGAGTGCTCGCTAGCAGTGTGAACAGCCAGCGATGAACTATACACAATTATATCTCTCTTTTGCCGACACGGGATCTTTTTTTTGTTCGTTTCTTGAGCCAGAAAATAGTCGATAGTTAGTCGCTTCCTCGCCCTCGGTGGGACCAGTGCCTATTCGGAGATTCGGCAACGTCGCTCGGCCGCCGGCGGCCGGCCGATATGCGTCAAATAGTCAAATCAAAACATTTGGCAGAAAACAGCTGTTCACCAATGCCGCCGCCATATTGTACGCACACATGCATACAGCTAAGCATGTGTACAAGCATGTCGCCATCTATTGCTAGTTACCGGCGTTATTTGGTCTCAAGTCTCAACTCGACTTTGCTATACTAGCGCTAAACCACCGGTGGTTTTTTTTGGAAACTTATATGCATTGGTGCGCACTAACGCCATCTGGGTTTATGCTGATTTTAGACGACGACGCGTTCCAGTATGGACTATGTTTCTCTATTCTAATGCTTCCTCCATGGTAATACGTAGCCATAGAACTCAAAACTTGCAAATATTAAATAAATCTTCACATCAGTGGTTAACTTTTCATTCCATTTCATTTTCATACTTTTCAACTCTCACATCAACCAATATTTTCTCACTTTTATGAAGTATCCGAATCCGAAGTGACCATATCCGCTGGTCAGACTAAAATTCTATGAATAAACTCGAATGCAATCTGTAAAATAAATGTAAGCGCAATTTCTAAACAAACTTTTTTTAATAAACTAACGTTAGTGGTTCCGTCGTTCGCATATGTTATTTTTTATAAATCTTTGCTGAACTTCTTTTTCATACTAAATATACCTTACTCATTGGTACACAAACTAAAATTCATACATTCGCTTACTATTCAAAACTTGAATGGTTCCATACTTCAGCTCTCTGCGGTACCCTAAACTTGCTATCAATCATCCATCACCTTTTACGTGTCTCCCATATTAGTCAGCTGCATCTAAATCTTTCATTCTATATAAGTCGCACCGCGGTAACATGAACTGCTAATTATTATTATAACAATTCTTTTACGTCTGTAATCAAAACATGTTCTAATCTAATTTGGTTTCTTCTGCAGTGTTCCATGTCCATATTTGGATCGCCTGCGAACACTGTATTGAATTTCTATAACTTTTGAATAACTATGACTGTTACCAAGTCAAATGAAAAACTGAATCATCTATGTACTTTAATGTACATTTGAAATCAGAATTATGATGCAATATTAAAAAAAATACTAGTACCTAGTTATAAAAAAAAAATACTTTCATCTTCTTATTTCACAGTTTTTATCACATTATTCTCATATTTTTCAAAATCTCCTCAAAAAAAAGTAAAAAATATTCTACTATTAAATCATCTCATCCCAAATAACTGGTGTTTAACTTATTTACTTTTCGGCTTTCAAAAATGTTCTCCATTCCTAAAAAATAATAACAATCGTTCATTCACACTTCTCTTGCTGACTATACTAACTTTTCGTTCTATGCCATTCTTCAAATATTTCTCGCAATCGTCATTAGAAAAATGAAATACGAATTTATTTCGTATCGTCAACCCTTTGACAATACAAAATCTAGCCAAAACTTAAATATACTAATCGACAAATAATAAAATTCACTTACATGTCATACGTATAATAAAAACTATTGTCCAAAAAACACATTCACGCCACGACGTCACCGCTCGTGTCGCACGCAGCTCGCTCGGAGTCAGCACATCCTGGGACCCGTACATCTCCCAGCTGCTCCTCACTTGACCCGTACGGTTACGCCCGGCGCCCTGCTATCCACATCATAGGCTTAGGAAATCGCCCGGCACCCGGCAGCACAAATCTTCTGTAATATTTTCTTTTCTCTTCTTGTGTAAGTATATTCTTTCTTCTATAATTATCTTCTTTCTTCTATTTATCCGTCTTCTTCTGGCTGCAATCCGCTAATGTCGTGGTCTCTTTCATAGGTCATCCCGTTCTTTTTCTCTAATATTTATCTTCGTTATATTTATCTTTGCCAAGTTCTTCGTGTATTATTTAAATATTATTTGATTTATTTTATCGCCATTCGGCACAGCACTACCTGGCGATAGGTAGGCTGGCCTGGCAAGGTCGCCATGTAAAGGATGGGCCTATTAGGTGTGGAATGAGACAGTCACATGTTCGAAAGACAGTTGTATATTGAGTCATGACATGAATCATAATAAAGAGGCTATTTATAGATGTAACTAGGGTTCGGGTGTGCATACACTACACTCACATGTTAGAGAATGACACCAATAGTTGCCGGCCACATATTGCAGTGAAAATATGGACCGTTTAGGAGCACCATTAATTAAGTTCACGTTTTTTAAAAATGTTGACTGAAGGACTGTCCCTGATGATAGCACTGGGAAGTTTGTTCCAAAGTCTGACAGCACGGAGCTCTTATTCTCTTCCTTACTTTATTGACCCCTGTAGTGTTCGGCCAAGCCAAGACACGCGTTCCTACTATAGCTGTAGTTCCTACTAGTCTCACCTGATGAAGGGCTTCGAGAGCAGCACCATCGTTTTCACCCAGAACGTCGGATGCACCAGGTAGAGGTGTTTGAGGCTCTTCCGTAACCTGCAATGCACGCGCAATGGTTTGGCACATCGTCGACTGAGACTGAGATAGTCTTTTAACGGCCAACAAAAATGACCTAAAAAGGGTCACGTATACACATACATACATACAGGCACATACTGGGTAGTGTTCCCTTATTTTAGACTATTAATCGTAGAAATTATAACATATAATTTACATAAAGGCACATTGATTCTGGTCCCACACTAGGATATGTGACGTGGGAACCAAAAACAGCGACATCACAAACATAGTAAACATCCAAGACCTGGCGATACTTTTTTCCTCCCTAGCAAGGACTCAAACCCAAGACGCTTGGGATGCGCCCGGCGCAAAACTGTCAAGAGGCGCAACTCGCGCATGAAACGCGCCCTCCGGAGTTGTTGATAAACTTGACACACGAGTCCCACGGCTAAGTGGCGAGAAACGTCATTTCATCGCGAAATTTGACGTTTAGTTTTGGTAAAATGTGCGACTGAGGTGACTGGCGTGCCTTATGGTAGCCCCGCAGCATGTTTGTGTGTGAGGGTGTGTGTGCGTGTGTGAGGGTGTGAGTGTGTGTGTGTAGTGTCACCTGGTGTCGATGAGTCGGTAGGTGTGCCGCAGCCACCACCAGTCCGGCAGGCGGCGGCGGCCCGCGCTGCCGTGCAGGTACACCAGGATGTACTCGTCCGTCACGAGCCGCTGCAGCGACCACACCACGTACCTGCAAACAAACATACATTACACATCTAGTCAACAAACTAGCGCATGGTTCCGCCCTCGGCCTCTCACCTTTATTTACTTAATATACAGGGTGTTTGGAGTATGGAGCGACAAAAACTTTTAAGGAGTAGAGGACATCATTCTGAACAACTTTCACTGTGAAAGCACTCTCACTCACTTCACTTCTGTACACAAATTATCGGATGACCGCTTGGCCCAAAATGTATTGAGATGTCAAATAAAGTTAAACCTACACACTCATGCTGTTTTTTTTTTTGGTTATTTTTCTTCTTTTTGATTGCATAGGTTTTTATATAATTAAATCCTTAATTGGCCTCATTTTAAGATTACATGTAAGCATGGCTGTGGATTTTTGTTGATGTAATAAAATAAAAATAAAGTTGTTCTGTCTGATCAAATCGGTTTGATAGTGAAAGTGGTTCAGAATGATGTCCCTAACTTCCCAAAATGTTTGTCGTTCCATACTCCAAACAACCGGTATTAGGCCTTTTTTCTTGCGAGCTATATTTACAAAATGTACTGAGCTCGTAAAATATTGAGAAAAAAAATGCTTCTGCTGTCACATGGGTCGGTGTCGTGTATGCTACAAGCATAAGCTAGCTATAAGTAGGTAGCCACCTCTTACTATGATGTACGACGCACCTGCAGTAATAAACGAGTACTCATACCAGTCGGTCGTTTCTCTCACATATCAGTCGGCCTTTAACAGTTTGGGACCCTACATCTCTTGGTGTTTGGGTCGCTGTCGTCCTTCTGCCTCGCATTTCCCTTGTATGTAGAAAACTAACATAGCACGATTATAAAGCTCGCCCTTCGGCCTTCCGCACTTAGTTCCTCCATGACGCAGCGGTAGTGGCATCTATATTCTCAGTGCGCCTGTGTTCCCAGTGCGCCTGTGTTCCCAGTGCGCCTGTGTTCCCAGTGCGCCTGTGTTCCCAGTGCGCCTGTGTTCCCAGTGCGCCTGTGTTCCCAGTGCGCCTGTGTTCCCAGTGCGCCTGTGTTCCCAGTGCGCCTGTGATCCCAGTGCGCCTGTGTTCTCAGTGCGCCTGTGTTCTCGGTGCGCCTGTGTTCCCAGTGCGCCTGTGTTCCCAGTGCGCCTGGTTCTCAGTGCGCCTGTGTTCTCGGTGCGCCTGTGTTCTCGGTGTGCCTGTGATCTCAGTGCGCCTGTGTTCCCAGTGCGCCTGTTTCCAGTGCGCCTGTGTTCCCAGTGCGCCTGTGTTCCCAGTGCGCCTGTGTTCTCAGTGCGCCTGTGTTCTTTGCGCCTGTGTTCCCAGTGCGCCTGTGTTCCCAGTGCGCCTGTGTTCTCAGGGCGCCTGTGTTCTCTGTGCGCCTGGTTCTCAGTGCGCCTGTGTTCTCGGTGCGCCTGTGTTCTCGGTGTGCCTGTGATCTCAGTGCGCCTGTGTTCTCGGTGCGCCTGTGTTCTCTGTGCGCCTGTGTTCTCAGTTCGCCTGTGTCCTCCGTGCTCCTGTGTTCCCAACGCGTCTACTGACAGGGACAGGTTATCCATGACGTAACGGTAGTCCGTGCGCGCCGTGTCGGGCAGGTGGCAGGCGGTGAACTAACGCTTGTATCTGAGTTCCCCACGCGTCTATTCACAATAACAGTTTATCCATCACGTAGCGATAGTCGGTAGGTGCGGTGTCGGGTAGGTGGCAGGCGGAAAACTTACTTGTATACGAGTTCCCGGCGCGTATACTCACAGGAACAGGTGGTCCATGACGTAGCGATAGTCGGTACGTGCCGTGTCCGGCAGGTGGCAGGCGGAGAACTCACTTGTATACGAGTTCCCTGCGCGTATACTCACAGGAACAGTTTGTCCATGACGTAGCGATAGTAGTCGGTGCGTGCCGTGTCCGGCAGGTGGCAGGCGGAGAACTCACTTGTATACGAGTTCCCGGCGCGTATACTCACAGGAACAGGTGGTCCATGACGTAGCGATAGTCGGTACGTGCCGTGTCCGGCAGGTGGCAGGCGGAGAACTCACTTGTATACGAGTTCCCTGCGCGTATACTCACAGGAACAGTTTGTCCATGACGTAGCGATAGTAGTCGGTGCGTGCCGTGTCCGGCAGGTGGCAGGCGGAGAACTCACTTGTATACGAGTTCCCGGCGCGTATACTCACAGGAACAGGTGGTCCATGACGTAGCGATAGTCGGTACGTGCCGTGTCCGGCAGGTGGCAGGCGGAGAACTCACTTGTATACGAGTTCCCTGCGCGTATACTCACAGGAACAGTTTGTTCATGACGTAGCGATAGTAGTCGGTGCGTGCCGTGTCCGGCAGGTGGCAGGCGGAGAACTCACTTGTATACGAGTTCCCGGCGCGTATACTCACAGGAACAGGTTGTCCATGACGTAGCGATAGTCGGTGCGTGCCGTGTCCGGCAGGTGGCAGGCGGAGAACACGATGA
This sequence comes from Argyresthia albistria, assembly GCA_963457715.1. NCBI lineage: Eukaryota > Metazoa > Arthropoda > Insecta > Lepidoptera > Argyresthiidae > Argyresthia > Argyresthia albistria. Next base: position 2,283,839 of record OY735279.1, on the reverse strand, counting down.
TGGCGCAGCCGGTAGCGCTGTAGCCGCCGTGCGAGACCACGCGCTTGTAGGGCTCGATCACCTGCAGACATGCGCGGTTGCACTGTACTATACACAAGTACATAGGTAAAAGGGTTCTACCTACGATCCGCCATTTTGAGAAATAATGAATTTCTAAAACGCAGTCCTTTGCGAAAAATCACTGCCGCGGTACTCGGAGACATTTAATGAACGATTAAACCGATTCCTTAGTAATCATATCAATCGATAATAAATCATTAAAATACTGGGTACGGCGGTAAAGGGCAACATGAAAGACCGCCATTATGTCATTAAAAATTGGTCAAAAACGGGTCGCACTCGCACACGAAGGCTTCCGCACCATCGTCGTCTGCGCCTAAACCGGCAATACCTTCAATCTCGACGTCAGTCGTCTCTTGCTATTAAAAAATGTCAGGCGCTATTGTATTGAAATTGACATAATACCTACTATTTAATTCTAAACACCCTTTTTCCGTGTACCTATTTCAGTATTTGTTGTTGTTGCGGCAATAGAAATACACATTCTGTAAAACATTTCAACTCTCTAGCCATTACGGTTTGTTATGTAGGACCCGATGACGGACAGACGGGCAGCGAAGCCTTAGTAATAGGGTCCCGTTTGGCACCCTTCGGGTACGGAACCCTAAAAAACTATTGACGTTTATGTGAAATTATTGCCAATAAAAAAGTCGGTTTATTACAAACTTTTACTTTTTGTTTCCACTATTATTGTCGCCATTGTGAAAATTTCTTATAATTTACAACTTTCGAGATATATCACACATTTGGACAGTAGTGACGATACCTTCATATCGCAAGTGGTGGTGCCTCCACTGCACAGCGGCACCTTCATCCACGCGCGCTCCTCTTCAAACTCCTCGGCAGCGGAGTACTCCGGGATGGGGTCGCTGGTCGAATACTCGCTCAGGGAGTTCCTGCGATATGGAGATGCAATAGGGTATTATTACTAGGTTCTTAATACTGCTGGGCAAAGGTAACTAACTGTTCACCTTTTCCATGAGTCACGCTCCTACCCTCTATTACAGCTTAAAAGTCACACGGCAGATAACCTAAAACTTCATAAAATGCATTTTCAACACACCTGCTCGTAAAGTGATTCTTATGAAGTGGGTTTTAGAATCATAATGCTGCCTATTATACACGTGTGCGGTAATAATATTACAACACTAGTGTGGTATCGTAATGGATATAGTTTTTGGACAAGAATGACAGCAAAGAGTTTCTATGCCAAAAAAATACTAGTTACTTAATTGACTTTAATTATTAATAAATACATGTTATTGTCAAAATAACATGACTAAACATTTATTGTCATCAAATTACAAGCAAACTAAGAAAACAAATATGTATTTCGTTTACTTTGATGAAATTTAATATTTGGCTGTTTGTTTGGCTTTTGCATTGCCTCCTGGCAGTCAGAGTCAAAGAGCAATTAAAAACAAAAAAAAGTGCGCGCCATTTCCAGTTTTCAACCACTAAAACTTTTCATTCATTGTTTTATTGTGAAAATGTCGAGTACCGTACAGATTTTTCCTCACAAGTGTGTTGGAAAACGTCGTATGAAACTCGTGAGCAATTGGTATAACACTGCGTGACACTGCGCTGCGGCTCGAGCTGGTAAACAAACCTCGTATGTTATGAGTTATGACCGACTTCGCTCCCTCATAATGTAATATTTTTCAACATTAGGCCCCTTACTAATAAAAAGTTATTCCGAGCAGCGGTCCGTGACAGAGTTGGACGGCTGTCAGATGGTCATGTAACGTCAAAGATCTGACAGTGTCAACTTTATGACAGGGGTCATGATCTTTGACGGTTTCCAACTTGTCATAACACAGGCTGTAACAGAAAGGTGTACTTAGTCATATTTTAGGGGTTTGTTAGGGGCATCATTCTGAGCAATTTTCACTATGAAACCTATTTGATCAGAGCAAATTAAATTTTCACTTCTATCGGTTTCATAGAAAAAGTTGCTCAGAATGGTCTCCCTAACCCCCTAGAATACAGGGTGACATTTAATTAACTGACCATATTTTGGGGTATGATAGTACCCATCATTATGAAGAACTTTCCCCAAGGAACATGGGGTCGCAAACGAAAAAAATTTTTGGGTCTCCCATAGTAGTAACTTGAAATCGGGGCAATGTACTGAGAGACGAAAATTTTTTTTCGTTTGCGACTACAAGTTTTATGGTGAAAGTTGTTCATAATGATGGTTACTATCATTCCCCAAAATATGGTCAGCTAATTAAATGTCACCCTGTATGACTACACCCTTCTTTTAAACCCTGTATAACATAAACGGCGTTTGACAGGTAAGACGTTGGCAAAAGGTTTGGTTAGGTCAGGTTAGGTCGGGTTAGTTCACCTTCTAGTGTCGCTGTCGTCGCTAGGCGGCCGTGGGTCATTTTCGACCCCACAGATCTCAGCTGGGTCCTCATCATCGAGGCTGCACACCGACACGCTGTCCAGGCTACATGTGTCGTCCGGTGGCTGAAATGTTACGACCATAAGTGTCTAAACACACTATGCCGAAGTTACGCGACCGAAGTTCCCCGGCTGATTTTACGATCCGACTTATTCGGCTGATATGTAAAGTAATAAATGTTATGTTAAGTAAAGTTAAAAGTATGTTAAGTAATAAAATAAACCATAATTTACATATAACGATATTTTAGGACGGGTGTGTGTGACTGTGTGGGGAGGGTGTGAGTGTGACTGTGGGTGTTATTTAACTATGTATATAAGTATTTAATTTATTTAAGACCATTCTCTAATTATAAAACCTATGGATGTTTATGAAAAGATGTATGCAATCTGAAATAAATATTTTGAATTTTGAATTGAATAAATGCCGAACTTACCTAGTTACCTACTTGGTTGCCGCTGAACTTACGCCCGACCGAAGTTACGCTGTACGCTATAACGCAACGTAATTTCGGCATTGTGTCGTCAGTAATTCAAATAGCATTGCAGGCGTAATCATGCCGAACTTCGGTCGCGTAACTCCGGCATAGTGTGTTTAGAACCGGACTTGACGGAAATTCAGTCGAGGATCTTCCGCGTCTGAACGCCAATACATGTTATTGCATATAAACACAGGGTGCTCATCCCATACAAATTAGAATTAGTAACCCTTCGTAAAAAAGAGATGGCGTGAGGAGTAAGATTATTTTGTACTTTAAACGCCATGGTTTCAGTTAACATACTTCTAGGTAGCGCTAATCTTGGAATAAATCCTATATATCTTAGCGCCATCTCGTGGTATTTGCAATTTTTCGATGGTGCTGCACCAAGCGATAATGGCCTCGAAATAAAGAAGCTTCCGTAGCATCTCAGTTTACGCCGGTGTCATATTTTGTTCTAGGTGGTCTATCTGTATCAGTATCTCTAATACAAATGCAATAACTATGACGAACGCCTAGATCACTTTGGAGTAATGTCATTGGAAAATCGCAGATGCACTAATAATTTGATCACACTCCATAAAATTTTACATGGAACGCTCCACACTAATCTTTTATCAAATACTATGATTTCGATCCCACAGCGTCAGAAGCGATCGGTTAGGAAACATTCAACGTTCCATCTACCCGTGTACAAAACACAAAGAGCTTATCACGAACCTCTCCCTAATATGTGCCGTCTTTACAATGAAATGTCCAACGATCATGCCCTAGATATCTTTGTTAACCCCAGTACCTTCAATCAAAACCCAACTTCTAAACATTTGTAAGACGAAGAAAACATACATTTGATTTTAATTTTAACTTTTTTCTAGAATACTTTTCACTACTTTCTATTTCTGTTTGTGTGATTGATTAGTCTTAATAGTCTTAATTGAAATAATTAAGTTATAGGTGTAGCAGATGACATATGTCTTCTAAGCATGCTGTCAGGACATCTTATGGTTTAATCACTAGTTTAGTATGTAAAACCTATACTCTAAGGAAAGCAATGTGATTTTACTGTTTTGTTCTGCAATAAAAAAAAAAAAACAAAGTATAATATTATAGTGTGATGTAAATGACTAATAACGGGCACACTAATGACTAATACAGGCATGCCTAGTGTGGGAATCATTGTTAATCTGTGCTGTAAATTGTTTTTGCAAATAAATATTTTTTCATTTTCATTTCATTTCATTTCATTTTCATTTCACTACGCGGAAGATCGGAAAGGTATCAAATACCGCAACGGAAGTGTTGGGCGTCGGAATTTCCGTCACCGAGACGTCACAGCTCAAGAAAGTTGTCGCGGTAACAACATACAGCTTTCCTTGAATGGAACTATCGTTTGATGGTAGAGGTTCGTTGCGTTAGGTTGCGTAGACCTAGCGCCCCCCTGTAAACGTCACTGAAGTGCACAAAGATTTTTCGAAGACTCTATTACCGCATTCTGTCTAAACGAACACAGAATGTACAAAAACACAATGCCACTTCACACGATGTTATTATGAAACAAAAGTGACATCGTTGGGAACAACAGCTATTGTACGGAAATGGAGCATGTTTGTCAATGTTGCGTAAATTAAAGGCATTATTCTGAGCACAGTGAGGTGATTTGTTGATAAAATATTTACATAGAGCTCTTGATTGTGCCTTGTGCGGATAAAGCGATGCCACTGAGGAAAACATGTCCCTCATGAAGAGCTAAAACACGCATTTATTTCTATAATCGATAAGCTTTTTTTGTTCATGCCCGGCCATGATGCAAATGTCGTCTGTATACACGAAAAGGAGAACACAAAATTTGTCCTATGTCTGATATACTACACAGCCGGTATGTCACTATTTAGCGCTTGATACAAGCAAGGGAATCCAAAGTCATTATTACGGTACTTCCAGTTGACCTATAAATAATCAACGTAGAATCATGAAATTAGACAAGAAGCAGAGACTATACAGGGTGACATTTAATTAGCTGACCATATTTCGGGGAATGATAGTACCCATCATTGTAAACAACTTTCCCTCCGAAACATATGGTCGCAAACGAAAAAAAAATTTGGGTCTCCCATAGTAACTTTAAATCAGCTGATCGGGGCAATGTACTGGGGGACGAAACATGTTTTTCATTTGCGACTATATGTTTCATAGGGAAAGTTGTTCACAATGATGGGTACTATCATTCCTCAAAATATGGTCAGCTAGTTTAATTTCACCCTGTATATCCAATTGACTGCGCCTGCGGGGGAATGCGGCTCGCCAAATGTTTGTTGTATTCAACAAACGTTCGCATACGCAACCTATGTACGATGACGGGCGCCAGACAGTTTCGCCGCGGCTGACCAATCACAGCTCTCTTACCTCGTCCCCCGCCGCCCGTAAATTGGTGAGTTGTGTTTCAAAGGAAAATGTATCTATTAGTTCTCCACTGGATAAGTGCTCCCTGACAAGAAGCAATGTCCCCTCCCATTCGCAAAACTATTGTTCGCCATTGTTAGTGTGGCCCGCGTGTGAACCCAAAAAACCGCATATATTGACCAAAAAAGTGATTTGTTCAGAACACAGATCTAATACACGCACTTTCTTTTATCCAAGAAACCCAAATAGCTGTAGATATAGATAGGTCATCCATACCGGCAGTCTCCGCTGGTCCGGGCGCGGGACAGCCTCAACGCTCTTTTGGCTGCAGCACCAGCGAATGATCTGTTTGGTGATGCATGGAGGGACATAGTGCGAGAATGTGGCAGGTTCTGCGAGATGACTGTATGACAGTGCTGTCCTCAGATTATTAATTTTGTATTTATATTTTGAAATGAATTAATTTGTAATTTTATTGATTATCAAATGGAATGCAATTAATCACGGAGTACTATTAATTACTGTTAATTAATGTTTATTGTATTTGTATAGCGTATTGGATTAGTCTGTAATGCTATACAATTTAATTTGAATAACAAATAAATAAATAAATAAACTAAAATACCCGTCTTTGACAAATCTACCTTCAACTCACCAAAACAATCTTCCTGCGTTGCGAGCCGCTTCCGTTTACACCGTTGTGTCTCAACGCTACGCTGCCCGTGACAGGGTCCAACAGGGCTTGGTAGGTGGACTTATCCTCCTGGGTGGAGGACGATAGCACATCGGAAGACTCTGGTTGTGCCTGTTAACGGTACATAAGAAAGTAAGGTCTACTTGTCCAAAAGTTGCTACAAGTTAAATCAATCGAAAACTCATTCATGATAGTAAATAAAAGTAAATGTAGCCCATTAATGTCCCCACCGAGGGGCACAGGCCTTTACCCGGATCCGAGTAAGATTGAGCCATACTCCACCACGCTGGCTCAGTGCGGGTTGGTGGAGGGGTTTTACGACTACTACATACTACGAAGTAGTGATAGTAGCCGGGACCTACAGCTTAACGAGCCATCCGAAACACGGAGTGTCCGATAATGTACTTAAGACAAATTAATCATCTCATTGGTACATGGTCAGCACCGGGATTCGAACCTGCATGTCCTGCGTGAGAAGCAAGGTGAAACCCACTAGACCACGGTGCACTCACCACTCATTCATGATAATTATATAAAAATCATTTAACATTGAAATTCATTCTACATTCAATTCTATCAGATCTCGGCAGATATATGCATAATTTCCCTCAATTAGAAATGTCAGTTTTTTGGTAAATAGACCATAGCTCATTTAGGAATAGCAGTTGAACGATTAAACTGAACTTCTGAAAAAATATTCAATTTATTCTCTGATGTAGGTTATACGCAGCATATTTTTGTTGTGTTAAAATCGGTTCAGCCGTTCGAAGGTAAACAAGGAAAGCGGTTAAACCACTTAGGCACCAAATGTTCATTTTACCAAAATGTCTATGATCAAAAATGTTTACATCAAAAGTGTGGACGAATTTTGATGCGGCTTTCCCTAAATTGTAGTAGAGTTCTTTCCAATAGTGATAAGATAAGTTTTGTTAAAATCGGTTCAGTGTTTATAGAATTTGTCGGGTTTTATTGTTTTTATTTATAGTTATGTTAGTATGTTTTGTACTCACAAGGCTGCCGGCTGCGAGATTGCTGCTCATTTCAATCGGGAGTTGGAAGTTCGGCATCACTCGTAGGTGAGAGGGAGACTCACACCACTCCGCCACCTGCGGGGAAGGGCATGGAAGATGCTGATGCATGGAACTCGAATAGCAATATGTAGATCGATCGCCAAATGCCCGGGCCCTTAAGAGGATCGTGTACTCGCGAGCTTCCATACAAAAAGCGTTAACGTTTTCCACCCCCTAAACCTTGTCCGATTTTCAGAATTTTTTTACATGTTTGAGATATTATGGAAAACTATGCTCGTACGTGTTGATTTTTTTGAAATATTAGATATTTTAGGAAATATTGGAACTTATATTTTTATATGGACTGGGTTATGTTCTTATATTTCCTAAAATATCTAATATTTCACAAAAATCAAAACGTACGAGCATAGTTTTCCATAGTATCTCAAACAAGTAAAAATATTGTGAAAATCGGACAAGGTTTAGGGGGTGGAAAACGTTAACGCTTTTTGTATGGAAGCTCGCGAGTACACTATCGTCTTAAGAAATTACACAAATTATAATTGAAACAAAAAGTAAAACTTAAAAAAAACCGACTTGTACAAACCCTACTTGATTAGAAACTAATGACAAGTGGTTTTTGAGTTTAATACAAAATGTAACCCCCTATTTCCCTCCCCCCCCCCCCCCCTTGGGGAATGAATTTCGTCAAATCCCATCTCAGTGCTACCCTACGCTAAAAAATAAATATCCCGACGAATTTTAAACCTCCTCCTTTTGTGAAGTCGGTTAAAAAGAACACAGCTCAGGCCCCCGATTCTCGCGCTATCGAGATCATCTCCCCAGTCGAGATATCGGTTTTTATACGGCCTAAAACCGTCGAAAACGATCTCGATTTATATTTATTTCGATCGAAAACTGAACGAGATATCTCGATTGCTCGAAAGGCTAGTCATAAGAATAGCTTTTTCTTGTTTTTGATAGAGATTCCGGTATGTCAAAATCGATATTTCGACCATGGATATGATCTCGCTAGCGCCAGAATTGGCCCCCAGGATCGGATAAGGTGGAAGAGGAGCAGAGAAGCCGTTATCCAGCAGTGGTACATCGTAGGCTCGCAATAATAAAAATTATCCTGATATCAACTTACACCAGAATGGAATTCCTCTCTATCCGGTATATCGAAAGGCTCCGTTTCCATCCTCTCACTCTTGACCGGAGTCTTGAACTCTTCACCTCTGATCGGCGTGCTCTGACATTGCCCGGCCATCTTCTTATTTCGTTCTTCCACATACTTCAGTATGGCACTCTCGTCCTTATTCCCATCAACCAGACGGCCTAAAACCCTTGGAGGGGTGGTTGCGACTTCAGTCTTTCTTTGCAGGTCTGTTTCGCGTAACGGGATGATTTTTCTGCGACTAACCTCTTTGTCGGTTCTCGCAACATCCGGGTGACTAGTACTCCTAATATCTATCCTACTTAGTATTTGACTTTCACTGGCCGTTGAGAAGTTTTCGCTGATATACAGGTTGTTTTTCGAGGTGTTTCTCTGAGGACCGTAGAAGTCTATAAAGCTGTGCACTTCGTTCGTGTTCCGGTCGTCCTCTATACTGGACAGACTTAAGTCTTTGTCTTCTTCAGACTTTTTTGCGACTTTCTTTGGTATTACATCAGGGTAGTTTTCAACGGAATCAGGGCTAACCAGGCCCATTAGAGGGTGATTTGTAGTAGTGATTAATGTTGAGCTGAATTTTGGTGGGCTTATTCCTAGGTTGGCCGGTCTGGTCTTTATATTGATGTCAGTATTAGAAGAGTTGAGATGCAAGTTGGACATCTTTGTGACAAGACTGTCATTGAGATCGGCTGTCAGTCTTCTGGAGATGAGGTTGTTGGTTTGGTCGACAGGTTCTGATAATCTGTGGAATGTCGCTTGAATTATAATAGATGTATGTATGTACGTGAATAATAGTAGTTTATGAAACTGTTGCATAATGAGGGGTGTTACAACACGAGTGGGTGTTTAAATAGTATCCCACGAGAGTTTTAATACCTAGTTATGTGCTAATATATATATATATCTCCTACAAAAATCAAAGTTAAAACACAACATAAATCGGCGCTTAGACACAACAAAACGTTATCACGTCACGTTGATGACGTTTTGTAGCCACCAAAACCCAGCATATCACAGCGCGTGGGCCACACACACTATCAAACCTCAGATCAATGAACCTCTTTGTTTAGATATTCCTGCCTCCAAGTCTAAATGGCGGATACAGGAGTTCTTATATCCCTGCAGGAATTTTATCCTTTGGACTCAACTTTACGATTTCATTCAGGTGCACTTTTACACACCATGCTCAGAAGAATCAGAATTATACATATTCATGATGGTAGCCATGTGACGCCGCCCTATGGGTTCTTATTTTTAAAAGACCCCAGAGATTTCATTATTTACTTTTTGATTTGATGCAGTTGCACGTTTACACAGCATACTCAGAAGAAACTGAATTATATTCACGCCGCCCTATGAGTTCTTATATTCCTACTGACCCAGGAATTTCAATCTTTGGCCTCAACTTTTCGATTTAATTCAGGTGCAATTTTACATACACAGCATGGTCAGAACAAACAGAAATAATCTTAATGCCATGTGAGTTTCCGGAGCGTGCGCCGCCCTATGAATGCTTTTGTACCAGAGGGCCCAAGAAATTCATTATTTTGACTCAAATTTTCGATTTCATTCAGGTGCACTTTTACACACCATGCTCAGAAGAAACAGAAATATATTCGCAATGGTAACCATGTGATTTTTTCAGGCCGGCCGCCCTATGAGCTCTGATCTTCCCGGGGGGTCAGGAATATCATTAATTAACTCAACTTTTCAATTTAATTCAGGTGCACTCTTACACTAGCAATGTTACATACTTTGATTAAATAAATATTATATTAAAAAAACGACTTTATGTTCCTCCCATACAAAACGCCAATTTCATATGTAAGGACCTAATATACTATAAAATTAAGATACCTACTGAACTGAACATAGTCAAAATGGCCCCCCCCCAAACTGAAATCCTGGATCCGCCCTTGCCAAGTCTCCAAGTACTTATCAAACACTGAGAGGCTGTTTGGTTGTCAACTATAGTTTAAAAAAAAACTTTCCCACAAAACACCTTGGCTGTACGGTTTCAAGACCCTTGCCTTTCCCAAAAAAAAAATGTAGAACTGTATCGTTATGAAAAAAAAAAGTTTAATAATATCATTAGTTTTGTTCAAGAAGTATTATAAAAAAAATTGATTACTGTATTGATTGCGTTTATAAAGTATGTCACTATGAATTCGATTTCAAGTTTGTAATTCGAACTTTCTGACATGAGAGTAGATGAAATATGTTATTTAGTCTATTGATATCCCCAACAAGGGATTTCATAGTAGCAGTAACATTATCAATCACTTAGTACAGGACGCGCAAAGTTTCGTGACACCTAAGTGATCGTTGAAGAGGGTACCTTCTCTTTCTAACAGGCGGTTTGGAGAGGGTACGTCTTTCTCACAGGGGGTGAGAGGGAGGTTACCCTTGAAACTTGGTACTTAAGTTTTGTTATTGTTATAGAGTCAACACATTCAGCTGAGCCGGCCTGCATACTAAATCAGTATGTAGGCTGGTTTAGCTAATTGTGTTGCAGACCTTACATGCATGAATTATCAACCCTTTACCCAAAAAAAAGTTCTACTTCAAATAATTAAGGACAAGTTACCTCAGGACAGTAGCCGCTCCATTATTAGGGTTCTGCAGCCTCAGGACAGAGTCTTCATCCGCCTCACTACTGCCTTGCTCCTTATCATCAAAGTCTGAAGATAGCACCGAGTTAGGAGTATCCTGAGTGGATAGGAAAGACTCGGAGCCTGTGTCCATTTTCTCGTCTGAGGACTGAGAGCTGAAGAGATCAGGGTTGTCATTTAGATGTGGCGATGCTCCATTACTGCGAAAAAAAAAAAGTTTTATTAACATAACATAACACTTTACATACAAGCACATACTTTGCTCCTAGCCCCACATTTGCATACTACACATAGGACTTGACAAAATGAAGGTCTATGAACCTAAAAAAAGTTAAACTGTGTCACGTGGTATGTGCCTGCAATGACAAAGCCCTGCTGCACAGGAACTCGGCATGTGCTGCGCTGCGGCGCTAACACCCACTTTCATTTTATACATATTGTTATGACACAACCTTGTTGCCGTGTATTTTATTCTTTTGTTCAATTTTGGTCTATCATTCACATTTCCCCATCACTAAAATGAAATGTCAAACCAATGTGTAATATTTAATATTATATGTTATTTTTAAGCTGAATTTCGACAAGTTTTTAGTGAAATTTAGTGTAGGTATTTATGTTCAAAGTAGTGTCTGTGAGAGATTGTAAAAACCTTCATGGAGTGATCCTTTTGAAATATAGAGATTTGTGATCACATATCTTTGTTTACCTCTTTCGCGACTTAGGGACAAATCAACTAATTCGATTCTGCATGTGGCCCACACGTGCGAGGTCTTTAGTAAGAGGATTAAAAAAATCCTTTCAACATCAAAATAGTAAAAACTTTGGACTTATGAGTCTGTGGGATTAGGTGAAAAGTTGATTCGGTTTGTTTGGGGTGTAGATAAGGAGGCGCCAAGGAAAAAAGAGGTAATATTTATTTTCGCTATGACCCCTTATCGACACTCTGACCGTTGCTTTGATCAACTGACTGCCTGATCAACTGACTGCCTGATCAACTGACTGCCTGATCAACTGACTGCCTGATCAACTGACTGCCTGATTAACACTAAGGGCTCAACTTTAGTTCCTGACCTATTGACTAGGCTGTCAAAACTTTTTTAGCGTATAGTTGGGGTCATTTAATCATCTTCCTGAAAGTTTCAGGTAACGGAAATTAGTAGTTTTTAAGATATGATTTTTTTAAAATCTGAAAATATTGTAAAATTATGTAACAAAACGCAAAAAATATGTCAAAATCTATGGTCTGTGGTCAAAATACATTAGTTACGTTTCGTTGTATGCATATTTGAAAAGATGAATCTATTTTAAACGTAAAATATCACTTTTGATAAATTAAAAGTTGTAATTTTTCTGAAACGGAGTGCATTTGGGGTGTTGTCTGTCCGAGTTTTTGTTGGTTGGGCGGCCATTTTGAATCCGATTGGATCAATTATAGGTTACTTCCTGTTTGAAAACTAAAGATAGGTTTGTTAGGTACACACTTATAAGCAGAACCGGGAGCCGGAGCGAAGCGGAGCGGAGCGAGGCGACCCCCTACTTCTGGCAACCCCCCCTCCAACCCCTCATCCCCTCCAACTCCCCCGCCCAACAATGCAAAAAAACTTCAAAACTCAAAACTTTAAAAAATCATATCTCAGCAATTAGGCACTTCCGCGGGGGGGGAGAAGTAGGGGAGGCATCTGCCCCCCTCCCCCTTCCCCCCCTCTCCCCCTCAAGGTCAAGGTCAGTAGGTCAGGATCTAAAGTCCTTATATTATGTAACCTCCAAAAATTAAAAAAATCATAACTCAGAAACTATACAGTTCCGTTCGGGGGGAGTAGTAGGGGGGGCATCCCCCCACCTCCCCCCTCCCCCCTTCCCCCCTCCCAAGGTCAATTTCAGTAGGTCAGGAACTAAAGTCCTTCCACACTAAGCATCGAAACACAATTTTGTGTCAATAGGCGTAGTTATAGAGGGTAGGTACAATAATAGTAGGTATATCGAGACAACAACTGCATTACACAGGATATAGAAGTTGCAAGAGTCAGGAATTATTATTTTCTTGTGTTCTTTAAGAAGTGCCTGCCTTTTAGGCTGCAATAATGGTTCGAAGAATAATAAATGAACTAAAAAGACACCCCCTAAAATAAAACATTGTAAACATCAGCGATTGAATAATTAAATATAACTTACTTCATAGGAGGCTCCATCTACAGCTTCTTATCAACCAAATACACGAAAAGCAGAGAAAATGTTAATTATTTTTATTTATTTTTCACAACAATGCAGTTTGAAAAGCAAGCTAAAGCATTCGCAATCACAGAACACAATTACTTCGCAATAGTGCCAGCCAAATTCAATTTGACAAACAGCCATCTTTAATTTTATTCTATGGAAGCGTTCATATAATCTGGTTTACCCAAAACTAGGGTTCCGTATCGAAAACAGTGAGTTTCATGTCAAAGGCTATTCCTTTGACATGAAACTCACTGTTTTCGATACGGAACCCTAGTTTGAATCAACCAAGATTTTGAAAAAGAACAGTAATTCAGTTTTCATAGTTTTATAATTTACAATTGCAACAGTTTTGAGACTAAACCGGCCAGCACGCAGTGTGTTAATGTTTGCTTACTTACTGTTTCTTTGTTATTTCCCGATTGAAGAGCATTGGATTAACAATTCCTAGAATTTCATTGATGAAAAATTCAATAAACAGCAATAACTGAAAGGATTCTTACCATAAATGTTTATTGAACTATAAGCGAATACTTTGCAAAGTTTTCGTAAACAAAGTGTCATCTTGCCAATGTTTACCAAACAAGGACCTCAGAGAACGTATTTCTAGACGGTAATTTCTCAGAAAAAGTCAGTCACTTCTTGGAGTTTCAGTGAATACCACGAATAGAATAAAGTGGGGATTCAGAAAATTCGGGTAATTGTATTTTACAGTGGAAATAACTCAATCTCAATGGAGTTAAGTGCGTTGATATTTTTAGTGTATCTTGCGCTGCCTGCCACACTTGCTGAAGACATCAGCTGTAAGTTTTTACACGTGCGAGCTAACTTGAGACTTGAGCCAATGACGTCATTACGGCGCGGCGTTTATATGCAATTACATTCCAGCGGAGTCTCAAGTTAGATCGCACTGGTAGTACATATTACCCACAGATATATTTACAAGTAATTTGTCAAATCCGCAGGATAATACATAAAATATTTTGGTTGAAAATTAATGCATCACGATTTCTTTTTATTCGGGATTTGACCATATGCTTATGTATTTCTTAAAAATTTACACTTTGTAATCAAAACGTTGTTGTATACAGATCAAGCGTGTGTGGATAAATACTCAAGAAAAGGTTATCAGCCATGGCAAGAATGGTCAGATCACTACACCTGCCATAGATACAGATGCGAAATCAGAGACGGAAAATACTTCATAGCTGCAGTAGGGTATGTAACTTTTGGAACAATTTTTCACACCAAATTGCCGTTTGCTTTAAGTATTCCTCATCTTTTAACTTTATTTAATTGCAGATGTAGAAAGCCAAAAATTCCGGAGAACGCGCTGGAATGTCACGAGTATATCGAAGACGAGAACGTTGGTCAGTGGAAAAATACGCACCTTTGTTATGAGAATGTTAAGATAAGCATAGCTGATGTTTGATTTCAATTGTTTCATTTCAGAGTTTCCAACGTGCTGCGCACGTCTTCGGTGCGTAGTTGAATTTAACGGCGAAAGGATTGTGCAGACAAGGGGACAGCCTGGAGAACTTTTCCCTGATAAGTAAGCATCATAATCAATTAAAAAATAATTAAGAGTAGCCTTAAAAAAACATGTGATGAGTTGTGCCTTTCGTTCACTCGGGACACAAGAATACCAGTGACAGTGACCCACAAAAAAAATCTAGAGTACACATCAAAATCTGTGTTACTTTCCGAACTTTGTTTTTAGTATTATTTTCCTTGTAGACCCTGGAAAGGACAGCAAAATGAACCGAACCCAGCTGTGATAGGCATGGGTGCTATCCAGCAGAATCAAGTAATCAATGAACCGCAAGGACAACCTAACCCTGGCATCTTTAACAACAGAGGAGCAGGCAAGCAAAGAGAAGTTTTGTTATCAGTAGATTAGGCCTAGAATTATTATCACCGTTTATGATATTCTTGAGTTAAATTGATGATAAATAATATCTTAAACATCACACATTCAGTGAACAGTCACAAGCACAAGCTAATAATACTCGTAGCACATTGCCATTTTGCAAAATAAGCCATCTTGTAGTTTGAACTTCGAACAATTGTTGTATTGTTTGTTTGTTAGCATTTTAGTTTAAATAAATCACTGTAGATAAAGGATTATTTTACTAGCATACACTTTCAAAAACATTATTTATTTATATTATGGTGGATAGTAAATGAAAAAGGCGTATGGCGTTACTTACAAAAGTTTGAGTAGATAATTTTATCACTACATAAGTATTTAATTGCAAGTAAATCACAATTAATTAGATACCTTTGAATTGTGTTTTTGTTTGCTTGTGATCCTCACTAGGTATTTAAATTGTGAGTGTGTAATTAGATAGAATTAATTTGTTTGTTTAAATAAAATTTGGATGAATGCTTGTATTTAGTCTTTTTTTTGGTAAATCCTAATAACAGCTATATTTCCGGCAGCTGATATCAACGAAATTAACGGACGCAGATATGTAGATCCATACCCAAGTCAGCAAATGCAAGAATCACCTAGAAAGAAGAGATCATCATCATCCGTTCGTCCAATTTTTGAACGAGGCTTGAGCCACGAAGCAGTGTTATTCCCACCTCAATACCACAATGCTGCCAAACAACATGGTTATTCTCCCGAAAAGTATACATCATATTTTTCAAACATTGTCAAGGGATCTAATGCTAAGGCTAATCTGAACTAAATATTTGTGATAACATGCATTCGAAGAATATAACCACCTATATACGATAAAATTGATTTCGAAGTTTATCAATTCTTGTAGCACAATATAATGCATTTGCTGTTTGTTTTAGATATAGCTTATTGTTGAATACATTTGTTATTTCGTATTTAAAATTGTATATTTATAAATAAAGTGGTAAGGTGGTTGATGGCTCATGATTTTCTGCGAACAATAGAGAATAATTACTATATTTAAATTATAAATGTTGCTTAACCCGCACGATCGTTTCCGATGCGCGGATACCCCTCAGCCACGGACGCTTCTAGATAATAATAGTAATAATA
Organism: Argyresthia albistria; assembly: GCA_963457715.1. Lineage (NCBI taxonomy): Eukaryota > Metazoa > Arthropoda > Insecta > Lepidoptera > Argyresthiidae > Argyresthia > Argyresthia albistria. The sequence goes on along the minus strand of OY735279.1, from coordinate 2,267,765 downwards.
ATACTGGATGGAACTTACATTTAACATTTTTTCATACTGCACCTGAACAAATTTCAAAGCAACATTAATATGTTAGCCACTGATATTGAATATAAAACTGATATATTCTTGTTACAATATTTTAATTTATTGTAATTGTAATAAAATTATCCACTGAAGAATAGATAATGATCACCAAGACTTGCAATATTTTAAGAATAATTTCTATAAATTATAAAAATAAGGTACAACTACAGAACCCAATATTCGTTGTCAGTCTATTGTTTTAGTTATAAATATTTTGAACGTATTTTTAATATGATCTGTCAAATTCCAAAATGATGCTGTGTTTATAGTCATTCATTTGTAAATAAATTAGAGCTTGGGGCATTGTTTTTGAGTCACAGATTTGAGTTTTCCTGACGACGACACGTGAATTATATAGGCGTGTACAAACAATAGTTAGGCCGAGTCTCCAGCAATGTTTCGTACACAGAAAACATGAAAAATATTTGTTTCCTTCCATACACAAACCGTCTCCTCCGTTTTGTGTTATATTATACCCTATCCAACATAGGATGATATCTGACAGCTTGACACTGTGACTTTACTAGGCATGGGGATAATGTCGATACAAATTATCGATATTCTAACTAATGTTTCTGAATGTTTCAAGCAAATCAAACTAAATGATGTTGTAACGTGTTTTTATTCTTGTTAAATCGATTTACAGCCCAAATTACCATATCAAAGTCTGATTCGGACTCGCTGGAGCAGTCTTGTAGATTTATGATCAATTCCTGGGTAGATTGGTCGAATCCGCTTAGTCGTAGGTACGTACGATCGTAGTATTTCTATTTAATTTACCTTGTTATTTACAATCTATTTTATTTACACATTATATATTTCGAGTCAAGATCGATAACTTGTCTTACGATAAGTGTAGCACGTCACTATTTGCCAATAAAGTATGTTAATTGTCTCTATACATTTTACCGTCGAAAAATACGATACTTCATAGGCATGTTTTGACACGACAGCTGTCAGAGATCATCCTATGTTGGATAGGGTATAGTTGTGTATGGAAACATTTTTTACCTAAACGGGATTAAGTATAAATAATACTGCCGCGCTAACAATATTAGCAGTAAAGCCGAGTCTCCAGCAATGTTTCGTACACAGAAAACATAAAACAAAAACATTTGTTTCCACACACAAACCGTCTCCTCCCTTTTGTGTTAGGTATAGTTGTGTTTGGAAATATTTTGTCTATGTACGGATTAAGTTTATAAATAATATGACTGTATCCTTACACCAATTCATTTGAGTTTTTTTTATTACAAAACCACTTTTTAACACCCCCAGTCCGTAGTCCGACAAAAACAAAAAGGAAACCTCAAAAATAGAATGTCACTATACCCTATCCAACATAGGATGATAGCGCTTATTACATTACGCTGTCGGCAGGGCACGATTTGTATAGACGTCTCACTCTGATGGAACGACTAGAAAGAGACAGTGAGTCAGACAGGGCCCTGCCGACAGCGTAGTCTAATAGGCCCAGATCTCTGACAGCTGTCAGTGTCAAAACACGCCTAATGGGCCTATTAGACTACGCTGTATACCGTGCCTTGCCTCCCGGGTTCCTGTTTCCCAGGCAGGATGCCGAGTTATTACACCTACGGGAGAAATCGTTCCCTGTCTGACTCACTGTCTATACTCTATAGACGTGTGCAAATGTAAAGGAACGGACACGGAACGAGACATCGTCGGTCCGGACATAGTTCCGTTAATAAAGACATACTCTGCAGTCGGGGATTTCAATGAACTTGTTCCTTGGAGTATACTTGTCATTCGGACTCGGAGTAACTATAGTATTTTATTTTAAATGGCTGTTTAGTTTAGATTGCCTTATGTCCCTGCAGTGAATGAGATCGTAACGGGGAGCAATTATTTCACTTTCCTTTTTTACCTGTTTCTTCTATAAAATGGTTCCACAGTGTGCTAGTTTTTCTCCGTGATGACAATTTAAAAGTGCTATTCCATCTCCAAATTAATCACTTTACAGTTTACAGCTATATTTGTTCATGTATTCAAATAAAACTACACTACACCTACATCATAACAACTGGTTGTTTTGCGTTGCGGAACGAATATAAAGCTAAATTTTGTATGCGCTATCTATCTTTACCCTATACGGTAATTGATTAAAGTGATTTGGCAGGTCAAAATGTCACTGAGCGAAGTAATGTTGCTCGCTTCTGAATCATAGTGACGTGTGTTTTTGAATTGATTAAACGAATGAAATAAAACAGTCACATGAATGAATAGTCGTCAGGTTGACCGTCAGGAGTATGGAACGATGAAGGACCGCGTAGCGAGCCGAGTTTAGCTGAGCGTCTTTCGGAACGCAGGATACGATGCATAGCCTAGTTAGCAACGAAAGTGACACTCAAAGTCACGCTGTCACTGTCTCTCGCTTGAGAAATAAGTGCGTGCGCTAATTCTGTTAGTTTTAGTGTAAGGGTCTGAAAATCAGCGCTGGGAAAAAAGGAAAGTGCAATTATTGCTCCGCTACGATCTCATACTCTGCAGGGACAAAAGGCAATCTAAACGGACATTTAAAAAGAAAACACTATACTATTACTCCGAATACGAACGACTAGGTATACTCCGAGGAACTAGACAGGTTCATTGAAATCCCCGACTCCCGGAGTCGGAGTATACTCAGCGGAACGGGATCGGTCGGAGGATAGGTATACTCCATGCTCTATACACACACACACAAACACACACACACACACATACATAGCGTCACACATTTTCCCATACGGTGTGGCAGAGGCACCAATGTTCCCGCTTTCAGCTAGTCATTCAATGCTCCATTTTGCGTGACATGGGGCTAGCCCATCGCTGCAGACATATTAAAGGAAGTACGCATTTGAAAAGTTCTTCAGTACTATACCCATAATAACAACAGAAGCACTACCATCCTCTTCTGAAAAGTCTCTAGATTACTTGGTTGAAAATGTTCCCCAACACAAGAGTGGCTTCAACTTCAAACCAATAGACTCTCTAACTATATTTAAAACATTCAAACTTCTAAACGTTAAAAAGACTGAAGATCTATGGGGCATGTCGGTTAAAGTAGTTAAATCGGTAATTGATGTGATTGCTCCGTACATGGCAATCATGTTCAATAGTTGTATAGCAGAAGGTGTTTTTCCTGACCTCATGAAAATGAGCAGATTAATACCACTTTTCAAATCCGGTAGCAAGGAAGACCCTTCGAACTTCAGACCTGTATCTGTTTTGCCAGTGTTGAGCAAAGTGTTTGAAAAGGTGATACTGAATCAACTACAATCTCACTTTAACGCATCAGGGCTACTCCACAAAAAACAATTTGGTTTCACTAAAGGCAGATCAACAACTGACGCCGGAGTAGCACTAGTACAACACATCTATAGTGCGTGGGAGGGATCACAGGATGCTGTTGGTGTATTCTGTGATCTTTCCAAGGCCTTTGACTGTGAGGATCATCAAACCCTTCTGCTCAAACTGCAACACTATGGTATTAAAGACAATGCTTTAAAATTAATGGAATCATATCTTGGAGACAGAGTACTAAAAGTAGATATAAATAGAAATAAGTCTACCGGAACGCATATGAATATTGGTGTCCCCCAAGGCTCTATTCTGGGTCCGTTCCTTTTCTTAGTTTACGTGAATGACCTGCCGTATATGGTGGAGAAAATGACTCAGATTGTACTATTTGCTGATGACACATCCATTATCTTTAAGGTGAAAAGACAACAAGAAATTCTAGACGATGCAAATAGTACGCTCTCTCATGTGTTAAGTTGGTTTAATGTAAACAACCTTTTATTAAACTCGAAGAAGACAAAATGTATCAAATTCTGTTTACCGAATGTGCGGCAGGTGGACACGAGTGTAAGCATAGGAACGGAAAGACTAGACCTCGTTGAAGAAACAATTTTCCTTGGAATCACTATAGACTCGAAACTTCAATGGGGTCCTCATGTAACTAGTCTCTCACGAAGACTTAGCTCAGCTGCTTATGCGGTCAGGCAAATCAGACACATCACAGATGTAGGAACTGCCAGATTGGTTTACTTTAGTTATTTCCATAGTATTATGTCTTACGGAATACTGCTTTGGGGGAGAGCGGCAGATATAAACACAATATTTGTCTTACAAAAAAGGGCCATTCGGGCTATCTATCAACTAGATGCTAGGCAATCACTAAGGGACAAATTCAAAAATATCAATATACTTACTGTTACCTGTCAATACATTTATGAAAATATCATGTATACCAGAAAAAACATAGGTTTATTTAAGACTTTAGGTCATAATCATAGTATTAGCACTAGAAATAGAAATAAGATTGCTATGCCCGCGTTCAGACTCAGTAAGGTTGCTCACTCTTTTATGGGAGTATGTGTTAGTTTTTATAATAAAATACCTAATGAAGCAACGGACCTACCAGAAAGGAGGTTCAAAAACTATGTCAAAAACGGCCTATTGAAGAAGTCATATTACAGTGTAAAAGAATATTTAGATGACAAAACTGCATGGTCTTTACCATCTCAGCGCACAGAAATCCAAAGAGGGGCGATGGACTGAGTCAGTACGTCTCTCCTCGGTGTATTTCCTTAGACTTAAGTAGAAATACATAACATTGTATTTTTAAGGCTCTGATATTTTAAAAGAGGTACGGGGGAGGTTTCTTGCCCTTCTTTGCTCCATCCCTAAGCCCACAACTTCCGAACGGGCGGTAGTATACAAAAATATTAATATTATATTGACGTTGACTAAGTAATATGTATGATTTTATGGTCAATAAAAATTTTGAACTGAACTGAACTTGAACTGAGTATGTCCGGACCGAAAATGTCTCGTTCCATGTCCGTTCCTTTACAGGACAGGCTTTCCACACTACTAGCCGGAGCGACTGAGCTCCCTGTCTCCCTGGTTCTTATTACACTACACAATCGGCAGGGCGGCAGGGAGACAGGAGATCGGGTAACACAATCGCCCTGTTTCGGGATCCTGCCTCCCTGTTTCTTATTACACCTACCCTGTCCTGCCAATCGGGCTTGAAAAACAGCGTAGTGTAATAAGCGCTTATGAAGTATCGTATTTTTCGACGGTAAAATGTATAGAGACAATTAACATACTTTATTGGCAAATAGTGACGTGCTACACTTATCGTAATACAAGTTATCGATATTGACTCGAAACATATAATAGAATATTGAAAGATATCGACAAAACAAGAAAAATTATGGATGAAGATTGGGAGCGTGACGTACGATTCGACCAATCTACCCAGGAACTGATTATAAATCTACAAGACTGTTCCAGCGAGTCCGAATCAGACTTTGATGATGGTTTGGGCTGTAAATCAATTTGTTTATTTGTTTATTTGGGAACTGATTTAACAAGAATAAAAACATGTTACAACATCCTTTTGTTTGATTTGCTTGAAACATTCAGAAACTTTAGTTAGAATATATTATTATTATTATTATTAAATTTAAATTTCCAGACGTGATGTCCAATATTAATTACAATATAACTAGTGGCTCTGTGAGCTGTAGACCTCGCGAGTATGTCGGTGGGAAAGCTGAACTGCTAACACACATAAAAAAAATAACCCAAATAATTTTCTTTCAATAACACATACAAACTTATGAATGTACCTGGTTACGTACATGCAGTATGAAAGTAGCCGCACCAATAACTTTGTAAACTACATTTCGCGATCTTTAATACAACCTATTGACTTTTTACTAAAATTATATAGTTTGTTTCACTCTCATGGTCTTTAAGAATCCAACGACACCTCATTTGTTAATATCCATCGAGCCGTTTGGGTTGTAGCGATTTTTTTACATTTTAAAACCCCATATCTCCGCCATTTTGAAAAAAACCTAAAAACTGGCTCGAGTAAAAAATTCTATTTATTTTTCCAACCTGCTCAAAAAATTTCACGAGAATCGGTTCATAAATGCGACCTGTAGAGGAGAACAACCGGACATACGAAAGCATTTTTGCCCAAACCTGAAACGGAGACGCTTCGCTCGCTCGGTCAAAAATACAATTAAATTAAATAAGATTAGATAAAATTATGTACAATTATCAATAAAATTAATTTAAATTCAATAATAAATTTCATCAATATACTTAAAAATACTAGGTATAACACGGGGCGTGGTACCCTTCCCATGTTTTATGTATTGGGCTGGCTGGCCACTGTCTAACGGCCACGAGGATGGGGTTCGAAGAGGCGCATATATAGATAATTTGTATCGACATTATCCCCATGCCTAGTAAAGTGTGTCAACTGTCAAGCTGAGCTGTCAGAGTTCATCATAAGTTGGATTGGATGGGTACTAAGTACTAACTATCGCCGGGCCGAAGAAGGGAAAACATTCCCAAGTGTTTGACTGTGTTGTGTGATGTGAACACGAATACTTTTCACTATCACAACACAAGCTGTTGTTGAACCAGAATTGGCTTCACCAGTATTTGTGTGCAGAATGGAGCCACAGAAACCATTTCTATGTACAATACCGGACTGTGGACAGTCATTCACAAATGAGGATCACCTGAACGTTCATACAAAGAAACATGATATGGTGTTGCAGCTTGGATCTGAACAGAAGGCGTTTGTTGGTAAGTGTTGCTTCCGTCCCCTTATCGACACTCTGACCAGAGTTACTACGTACGTACTTTATGATACTGAATTACCGGGATATGTCACCCATCTGTAATTTACTTATTAAATATTCACCACAATTTTCAGCAGACCAGACTCCAACTCCGACTCGGTTCATCAAGAACTGTGAGGAGGTTGGTCTCTTCCTCGACCTGCAGCATGTCAACCCGTTCGATGAGGGTTTCAAGCGAGCGATGGAGACCAAGTGAGTGGGGAATCTTTGTAATTCATAACTCCACTGCATATTTCAATGAATACTAGTTACATGTGTGGAGGCTTAGCAGTGCATGTTTATGGTATTTCCATAGCAGTCAGATCATTCTTCCTCAGTTTTGGTCCGGGCGGTCAGCTGATTTGTGAGAAGTGAAAATTAAAGTTGCTCTGATCAAATCGGTTTCATAGTGAAAGTTGCTCAGAATGATGTCCCTAACAACCCCCTAAAATATGACTACACCTTTCTGTTACACCCTGTAGTGTAGAGGCATCTAATAATAGTACATTATGCAACTAGTGAATAAAAGATGGATTTAATGCGAGGGCCATAGATGTATCGCGAGCAAGTGAATGATTATAACGCCTGAATCACAACCATAGGGAGTGATTCACGATGATTGAATCGCGCGCGTAGCGAGTGATTCAAGTGTTATAATCCTGAGCGACGCTAGTGATTCATGACCCTCGCACTGAATCCGTTTTATTCAAGTGTAGTATACTATAATTTATAGCACGACAATGAGTAAAAAAGACCTTGGTTTCTTTAGGGATTTGTACCCGTGACCTCTCGCATGATAGGCAGATGCGCAACTGCTGCGCCACAGAGGACGTCAATCATGATCAACTAACCTCCACCACTGAAAACTATGAGCAAAAACTTATTCTTCTAATATACAATATTGTAACGGTGGTCACTTCGAACACCTACTATGATAAATTAAAGTATGTCAAAACAATGCATTTTATTCATTTTAGACATCATGTTTCTTAGAGACATTTACAGCTTAAGACCTACACAATCGATATTTAAATAGAAAAAGTGTAAGTTTATTTTTTCAAAACAACCGGGTTCGATTCCCGAGCTGGGTACAGTTTTTTTTTCAAATGTATGAATGCTTTTTCTTTTTATCAAAATCGGTGACATGGTTCCTAAGAACAAATCTTCATATGTCTTATAGTTTCAGACATTCCCATACTGACCGATTTGAATGAGCCACCCTGTATACTCCCAGTGGACAATCATAATAAAATTCGACCAAGCGAATCTCGAGAAGTAAATGGCACAAAGTTTGTATGCCGTTTACCCCACCGCGCCCTTCGCGCCCCCGTCCGCGCGTGTCTTCGTCCCGGTGGTTTTTGTTTTACTCACTGTTCTAAATTTAAATTCAACCCAGTGAGCAAAAGAGCTCTTTACTCACTGTTTCGCGTGAGTAAAAGTAGCTTTTTAGGGGGTGAGTGGTATAAAAGAAATTATCATATCATCATATCATAGGTCACATTCAGCCTCATTCCTGATCCTCATGGTATGCTTGGCAAACCTCTGCAAGCCGTTATGTGTGGGTAGGGAGTTTGGTTTGGTGTGTGTAGGACTTGTAGTACATGTTACGTTTGTAGGACTTGAAGTAAAAATCAATACCTTCAATTGGTGTCCAAAGCAGATCAAAGCGACGTTCAACGGAGAAAAAGGCTGCCATTGCGAGGGCAGATTGAGCTAGAGCAGATAGCCCAAGATCAGAACAAATGGTAATCTGTACTGAGAGCCCTATACCCCTGCTGAGGGTAGACAGGCTGATCATGATGATGATGATGCTAATATTCTAGGAGGGTTGACGCTCTGCTGTTGTCTCCCAGAATCGCGATTCTGGTCTCTATGGTGGAGGGGCGTGCAAGCAACATGTGCTCCACGGTCTCGTCCACTTCCATGCATCCCCTGCAAAGGGAACTATCTGTTGCACCTGTAATTTTCAAGTGTTTATTAAGTGTACAATAGCCTGTTATGAGGCCTATTAGCATTTTCATTTTGCTGCGCGGCAGCCTCATCAAGTAATCCGTATTTTATGGTTGTATTTGAGCGTCAACCCTCCTCGAACATCCAGGCCTCCTACTTCAGCTTGTGCTGGAGTTGGGATGGCTGAATTAGAGTGCAGGCGCAGGGGACATGCACAAAGGCCCCGCTCTCGTGGGCCAGGTGCAGGCACATCATCCCCCTGAGAGAAGAAGAAGATGATGCTAATATTCCAGGAGCGGTCCCCCCAGCCTGGACGGGGGCATGCCCCTCTCGGCTTCAGACGACGTGCTCCACACTCCACAGATGGTGTTCCCCATGACAGACGGTGACTCCACACTCTACAGCTCCACGAACAACCAACGGAACATCACTATTAGTCGGTGAGTTAACTATTATTTTAACTGTACAAAGTGATCCCCTTCGTGTCATCTTTAACACGTGATATTGGCGGAATTACTGTAGGGATCCACAGTAGAAGCCATTAATCCAAAAATTGAATTGAATTATCTGGGGAAATGAATGCCTATTATGCATGCCCCGTGTAACCCTGCCTGGGCGGGGCGTGTCGCGTAAGAAATCGCATGGCAAAGCGAGGGCGCGAAATGTCGGTTTTGGATTGTCGAACGGCAGCGGCGGCGCCGAAACGCGCCGCGCGTGCTAAAAAAAGGAAACGGAATTTTGCGCCCTTGCTATAACCTGCTATGCGATTCCGTACATGACTCGCGGCCCTGAAGCTCTTCATTTCGACAATTCATGGATATATTAAGGTTTCCTGTCGAGATTTTCCATCGCCGGTGTTTTAGAAATGCTAGGGTGCGGACATTTTTAGTTGATAGTGTACGACGATTGAGTAAGTAATAAATAACAAACCAAATTTCCCAAGAAACCCTATGTCAATTATTCTTAGTTACCGAGTTATTATTTTTTAAAGATGCCTACTCGGAGAGTGCCTAAAATGAGAAAAATATTATTCTTTATTTAATAGTCAAAATTAAAATCAAGGGTTAGTAACCACATTATAACACGTTTAATTACGCGTTATTTAAGCTTCACAACGGGTATGAATTATAAGATAAGTAAGTACAAAAATATTAGCAAAAAAGCAAATTTTAGTTTTTATTTGTTTTACATTTTTTTTTCATGATTTCCGCGCACAATTTTCTTTAAAAGTGCTGGCTGACATTTTATTCTATCCCTATAAAAAATCAGCTACCTAATTCGCTGCATGGTGAAATTATTCGCACTTAACTGAAAAAATACTTGGCGCCTGTATGAATTTAACTAGCAATTTTTGTTGCACGTTGCTTTTTCTTCTTGAGCATATCGAAAGTACCTATGTATTGACGCGGGGTTTCAGCAAGTGCCAAATGAGGGTGGGCCCCTTCCCGCGTCACGCTGACAATGCACCCGGCATTGCTTGCCCATCTATAGTCAGAACTAAATCCCAGCCAGAAGAGATCAGTAGCCTTTCTTCAGTCGGAAATACGTAAGAAGAATGTAAATGTACATAATTATAGATGTAATAATATCTAAAATTCACGTTTCAGGTCTTCAAGCGACGAATCCGGCGCAATCAAAGAGTACGAGACCACGACGATATCCAAACTGACCAATGAAGTCACCACAATCAGTCGTGTCATAGGAAAACCTGACTTAGACAAAATGACGACTCATGATGACCTGATGAATAAAGATGTTGTCAACGAAACCATTTCATATACAAACAACGTTATAAAAATACAAAGCAATGTTGAAATAAGAAAGGATAATCTAGAAGCGAATAAAAACCCTATAACACTAACTTATACAGATTCAGTGATAAAGGATACTTCAAATCTTGTCACAAAAGATGTTATGTTAACAGACTCGAATAAATTGATCGTCCAAGAATTGCCCCCGATTATGAGCCAGAAATCTATAGATTTTGTTGTTGATAGCCTGGCCGATGAAACTTGTCAGCATGAGATAGAAATGCCTATAGAAAAAGATAAAGATTTACCTATAGTTAAAGTTATGAAGCGAAATTACCAGAATGCGATCAAGACTCCAGAGGTGGAGAAAAGGGCTAAAAGATGTGAAGATGGTAAGAAAACTGCAGATTTTACTGATGATTACGAAGTTATTATCAAACTACCAAACCAGAGGTACATAAGAATGAAAGCTTCGGAAGATGTTACGAAAACTGAAGCGAATAAAGTAGTAAACACAAAAGACAAAGTAAAAAAGGCTTTAATAGATAAAATATCAAGCAATCACAACCCAACAGTCATACAAAGAGTGGATAGTATGGAAACAGCACAAATAGTACCAAATATTCTACCATTGGGAGGGACATTATACCCAGTGACCATAGTAAACAATACAACGCCAATACTAATAACTAACACTTTGAAAAAGATACCAATACCTTTGCACCATGGTGTTAAAGGTTTGTCGAAATCGGATCAGTACTCCAAAGGGGCGGTTGGGAAACGGAAAGACATGACGAAAACCCAAAAGTCTCAAAATATGAGAGACAAGATGAATGATAATGAGGTTTTTCAAAACGTAAAAGATGATATTGATGATGCTAAAGATGATGAATTGCCTAAAAACGGTGACGACGATAAGACGGAACGACGTAGTGCGGCTTCTAGAAGATACAGGTGATATTGACTTCAATTTCAATAACACAAAGTCACACTTTTCCTCGGGGATACAGAAGCTCAATGTTGCCCACTTTTAGCCAGTTCTTCAATACTCCATTTTGCCTAACAGGGGGCTAGCTCATCGCTGCATGGAGTAATGAAGGTTTCCTCTCAACATTTACAATATACAGGCACATACATTGCTTCTGGCCCCACACTAGGATACCCAGTGTCGTTGGAACCAGAAACAGCGACATCACAAACATGTACATCCAAGACCTTGGGTTCTTTTTTTTTGTCCCCAACCGGGATTCGAACCCGGGACCTCTCGCATGGTAGGCAGATTCGCAACCGCTGCGCCACAGAGGTCGTCCGTATACAGAGACTATATATCCAATTGACTGCGCCTGCGGGGGAATGCGGCTCGCCAAACGTTAGTTGTATTCAACGTAGCATCCTATGTACGATGGCGGACCGCCAGACAGTTTCGCAGCGGCTGACCAATCACGGCACTCTTACCTCGTCCCCCGCCGCCCGTAAATTGGTGAGTTGTGTTTCAAAGGAAAATGTATCTATGCGCTCTCCACTGGATAAGTGCTCCCTGTCCGTTAACCTTCCGTATAATGTACATTACGATAAATTACTTGTTTTTACCTCGTTGGTACATGGTATGCGTGAAATCAACTAGACCACTCTCCCCATGTCCCCACCGATGAGCAAAGGCCTTTATGTTTCAGTGCGGGTAGATGGGATGCTTTTACGACTACTACTGTCCAGTTAACAACGAGATTAGTAATTGGAGTTATTTCCGTTCACAGAGAACGGTTAAAATCGTCGATGCAGAGTCAGCGGCAAGAGAACTGCCTTCTCAAGGAGAAGAATCAGAGGCTGTTGTCTGAAAACGCAGCGTTGAAGGCGTTGCTACTGCGACATGCCAAGACTTGCCCCGCGCCTGATGAATTGAGTAAGTATAAATAAATACAGGGGCTGAATTGAGTAAGTATAAATAAATACAGGGGCTGAATTGAGTAAGTATAAATAAATACAGGGGCTGAATTGAGTAAGTATAAATAAATACAGGGGCTGAATTGAGTAAGTATAAATAAATACAGGGGCTGAATTGAGTAAGTATAAATAAATACAGGGGCTGAATTGAGTAAGTATAAATAAATACATGGGCTGAATTGAGTAAGTATAAATAAATACAGGGGCTGAATTGAGTAAGTATAAATAAATACAGGGGCTGAATTGAGTAAGTATAAATAAATACAGGGGCTGAATTGAGTAAGTATAAATAAATACATGGGCTGAATTGAGTAAGTATAAATAAATACAGGGGCTGAATTGAGTAAGTATAAATAAATACAGGGGCTGAATTGAGTAAGTATAAATAAATACAGGGGCTGAATTGAGTAAGTATAAATAAATACATGGGCTGAATTGAGTAAGTATAAATAAATACAGGGGCTGAATTGAGTAAGTATAAATAAATACAGGGGCTGAATTCGATATAGCGATCGCGTGAAATAGCGGTTTGGTTTTAGCGGGCGCGCAACGTCTCGGCGCGGTCGACAACGGAATTTCGAGCTCGCACTTTTATCTTCTGTTATGGCCACTAAATATTAATTAATTGTATATTTTTTATTACTTTCAGGAAGTATGCATCAGATCCTGGAGCATAATGCGCCGACTAAAAATATTTAATACCATACAATACACACATAAACATTACGTCGTTTCCCATTCGGAGTGGTAGAGGCATATTTATGTCGAAAACTACTGTTTAGCTACAGTCTATTCGTGATAAGAATGCAGTAAAGTGATCACTGTCCGGCGGCCTAGCCACGCCCCGTAACCAAACAAATCGTTTCCAATTATCAAGCCAAGTTCACAGTGACCAGTTGAAGGCAAACTTTCGAACGCGAAGGTTGCTTCCTGTGCTGTGAGTGTGTGTTGACAGATTTAAATTTCACTGCATTCTTATCACGAATAGACTGTACCTTAGGATATATGACTTAGCGCTATGTTTAGTAACAAAAATCATTCTAGGTTTTCTATATGCATCTCGCCAGATGGCGTTGTTGGATTTGCGACGGCCTGAAACAGAGCTGTGAAATACGGTATTGGACAACATTAAAAATATTCGACAAAATGTGGTAATCCTATCAGAAAGTAGCGTAGAAATCTTTATTTAATTATATTTTAGTAAAAATCTGTATATATTTTGCGGATTCCAGGAATTAAAATGTATAAACTTATCGAAATATAATCTGTGTCGAAAACGCTTTGTCTGACGTTTATCTCTCTGGTGACGTCACACGCTCGTCTCTGACATCTTGCTTGACTGAATCATACTGATGGCGGGCGTTCACTCACGAGCATGTGACGTCACGCGAGTCATGTAACCAGCGCCATTAGAAATACAGCGTTTTTCGCGCGGTTCTTTCAATTTCAACTATATTATTAATTTTTATTGAAACTACAGAAGGTATCCCGGAAATATTAATGTAGTTCGCTTAAAATGTAATAATACTTATTTTAAAACTACTTCCAAAATGAGGCCAACACCGTATTGCTTGCAAATTTCATCATTACGGACCGCATGGTGGTGGATTAGGGCTCACTCGTATCCTGGTAAAGGCCTGTGCCCCTCGGTGGGGACATTAATAGACTTAGGACCGCAGGGTACAACGCAAGTTATCTCACGTGAGCTATTTGAAGCTTTATTTTTGTTTTTAATTTTAAATGTAATGATAGTCGCCGTCGGACATGACATGTATTGTTTATTACTAAAATGTAATTTAAAATAAATATCTCCTAAATAATAGCTTTACTGAAACTGTAAGCCTGTGATAAAGTTTATAATGTTTGCCTATATTGCCTATTTTATGTAAGTACAATGGAAAATTAAATTATATTTATTGAAATAAATAGGCATTGGTTTCATTCTAAACACTAGTGATATGGAATTTTAGCTATTATTGTTTTATAGTTGGTTTTAGCTGACCAGGGAATGGTAAATAAAGTCGAAACAGAACAAAAATAATTTAAATAAAAGTTAGGACATTTTTAATTAAATAGGTATAATTTATTTATTTTATTTCTAGTAAGTTTTACTACAGTAGGTATTATATTATTATTGCAATTCACAATTACACTCTTATCGTATTACAGATATAAATAAGTCACTAGCTAAAAGTTACATAATTTGATTTTCAAAATATACATAACCTAGTCTACAGCAGGCATGGGCATCGATCGCGGCAAGGGAGAAAATCTACTATTACACATACACAGCATAATCCGAAGAAACAGAATTATAATCAAAATGCTGAGAATTTTCCGGGGCGGCTCGCGCCGCCCTATGAGTTAATTCACACACATTTCCCTGCCACAGGAATTTCATTATTTACTACCTACTCAATAGATATATTTTTGAAATGATCATTATGTAATATTTCCGGGGCGGCCAGCCGCCCAATGAGTTCTGCCTTTTTCAGTACACCAGATAATTTCATTATTTTTATTCAACTTTTCAGTTTAATTCAAGTGCACTTTTTCCCTGTATACACAGAAGAAACAAAAGTACTTATATTCGGCATGTGATTTTTCCGGAGTTGCTCACGCCGCCTTTTGAGTTCCTATATTGTTGTCTTTGGGCGACTTGCTAGCCATGAGAAATTTTCTATGAGTTATATTGTGATGTTATCTTCTCATTATTCGACTTGTAATGAGCCTTATAATGAGTTGGTATAGGATTCTTGTCACTCGACTTGCTAGCCACGGGATATTTCCGGGGCGGCCGATGCCGCCCTATGAGTCTTTATTATTTTTATACACAGGTTTGCCAAAGGCGGCACAAGGCGCGTAACTTTATTTTGTTAACTTTCGATGTATTTTACTACTACTTTATTATTGTTTACTTCTGGTTTTAAATCCAGCTGCATGATTCTAGACTAGACTGTTTAATTTCAACTATCAAGCAATAAATTCAAAAATCTATTTTGAATTCGGTCGATCGCAGAGGGGTTCGTCAGTTAAAAGTCGAGCTTGGCCCTGATGAAGTTGCCCATGCCTGCTCTACAGTGACAAAGATTCAATAAATACAAAACTTTGTACATTTAATTATATATATTTTTTATAAACCGCTTTCTAAAATAACAATAAAACAATTGTAGTCTTTCAACGATAGTTTGGAGTGTGAGTGACGTTTACAGGGGGGCGCCACTTGTAAGCAACTAATGCATCGAACCTGTCAAAAAGCGTCAGTTCGGTCGAAGTCGGCCTCAGCACTGCAGCAGGTCGGACTCAGCAGTGCAGCAGGTCGGACTCGCAGGTCGGAATCAGTCGGCCTCATCACTGCAGCAGGTCGGACTCAGCACCGGACTCGGTCGGACTCAGTCAGCCTCAGCACTGCAGCAGGTCGGACTCAGCACCGCAGTTAGGACTCAGCACTGCAGCAGGTTGGACTCAGTCTCAGCACTGCAGCAGGTCGGAGTCAGTTGGAATCAGTCTCAGCACTGCAGGCAGGTCGGACTCTGTCGGCCTCGCAGGTCTGACTCAACCTCAGCACTGTAGCAGGTCGGACTCGCAGGTCGGATTCAGCATCAGCACTGCAGCAGGTCGGACTCGCAGGTCGGAATCAGTCTCAGCACTGCAGGCAGGTCGGACTCTGTCGGCCTCGCAGGTCGGACTCAGCTTCAGCACTGTAGCAGGTTGGACTCGCAGGTCGGACTCAGCTTCAGCACTGTAGCAGGTTGGACTCGCAGGTCGGACTCAGCCTCAGCACTGCAGCAGATCGGACTCAGTCGGACTCGCAGGTCGGAATCAGTCTCAGCACTGCAGCAGGTCGGGCTCAGTCGGACTCTCAGGTCAGACTCAGTCGGACTCGCAGGTCGGACTCAGCCTCAGCACTGCAGCAGGTCGGACTCGCAGGCCAGATTCAGCACTGCAGCAGGTCCTCGGCGGCGCGCACGGCGCCCTCGCTCGCCCAGTACACGGCGCCGAGCGAGCCGACCAGCCCCCACACGTACGGCGTGAAGAACTCCTCCGGCCGCTCCTCCTCCACGTACCGGAACAGCAGCACAGGGAACTTCTGCAACAGTATTGTGTACGCCTCTGTCAACCCGTATAGGAATAGGCGTGACGCTGTGTTTTGTTATGTTATGTACACAAATACCATATAAGACATTTGGAGGGGGGGGGGGGGGGGACATCAAGCGAATGCAAATTCGTCGTGGTTTCCTCAGTTAGGGGATCATAGCAGGAGACCACAAGTCCAGCGGTAATGAGGGCAATTTCGGAAGTGTCAAGACCACTAAACTAAACTAACAACCTTAAATCGGACAGCCAGCTGTGGCTATGTAGAGCTCACCTTCAGCCTGTCATTGGACCACTGCTCGGCGCCCTTGCTGATGCAGGCCAGCACCTCCGCGACGCCGAGGTCTCCCCCTGCTCCCTCCTGCACCCTCTGCAGTCGCGACGAGAAGTATCCGATCACCTGCAAAAGAAGCCACGGATTAACGAGCATCCAGGAGTTAGGGTATGAGTATTTAGGCGTTGGGGGAAGATGGAGAGCATCAAGGTGTTAGAGGGAGATGGAAGGCTTCCAGGAGTTGGAGAAAGATGGAGGATCTGGCGAAGATTCTAAGGACCTGGAGATGATTCCAAGAATCTGGTGAAGATTCTAAGGATCTGGTGAAGATTCTAAGGACCTGGAGAAGATTCTAAGGATCTGGAGAAGATTCTAAGGATCTGAAGAAGAATCTGGAAAAGATTCTAAGAATCTGGAGGAAGTTTCTAAGGATCTGGAGGAAGATTCTAAAGATCTGGTGAAGATTCTAAAGATCTGGTGAAGATTCTGAGGATCTGGAGAAGATTCTAAGAATCTAGAGGAAGATTCTAAGGATCTGGTGAAGATTCTAAAAATCTGGTAAAAATTCTAAGGATCTGGTGAAGATTCTAAGGATCTAGTGAAGATTTTAAGGATCTCGTGCTGATTCTAAGGATCTGGTGAAGATGCTAAGGATCTCGTGAAGATTCTAAGGATCTAGTGAAGATTCTAAGAATCTGGAGACGATTCAGCGGATCTGCAGGAGATTCAGCGGATCCGGTTCTGGTTCCTAGGTTCTACTTCAGGAGCTGGAAGCAGCACTCACCATCTCGATGTTGGCCTCGGTCGGCTGGTCGCGCGGCTGGCTCGCGAACACCTGCTTCCTGTGCAGCAGCGCCTACACCAGCTGCAAGTTGTTCTGCAGCTGACTGCTCAGGAGCTGGAAGCAGCACTCACCATCTCGATGTTGGCCGCGGTCGGCTGGTCGCGCGGCTGGCTCGCGAACACCTGCTTCTTGTGCAGCAGCGCGTACACCAGCTGCAAGTTGTTCTGCAGCTGATTGCTCAGGCACGAGTTGAGGATCTCCAGCAGCATGCGGAGGACTTCGTCGAGGACGCAGACGTGCTCCCACTGCGCAGGGGAACATGATGATGAGGAAACAATCACATATACCTGCAACAGCTACCCAATAACCAACTTGGAAAAATGCTATTGCTTGATTTCCATGGCAACTATACTCTATCCATGCTTAGAAGCAACTTGACAGCTAACCTAAAACTTAATAAAATCCACTTTTTAAACACTAGGGATGTTACCAAAACAATCGGAAAGAATTGAAATTGTTTATTCAGTTGAACTAATAGAAGAGTTGTCATTGCCATCACTGCTATTAGCACTTAAAGATGATATTGTTTAATTTTCAACCATATTTAAAAGGTAACTGAAGAATCAAGAATAAAATGTTAGATAGTTTTCGATTCGCAAATTTTAAAGCGTGTATCGATTCTTTTGATTAATCGATTTTTATGAGCAATATCCCCTCACTAACAGGCTGAGATTGACATCTGTTAGGTTGCCTGTTATATTAGATACACTATACCAATTCTTCAGACTTACTAATTCTTCAGCCTTGTGTCCGCAAGCTGAAATGCAGAAAAAATATAAATATCAGAACAGGTGTAAATATAGGCCGTAAGACTTATTATCAGTGATCGGAGTAGGTAGAGTGATTTGGGGCGAGGGACGTATATATTAACATGGATGTGCCTCAGAGATTCCGGGCTTTTTAAATGATTGTTTTTTTTTTCGGAATTTCATATTTCATGGAACTAGGTATAAAGTGCGAATCGAAACTAATTATTATGAGCAAGATTTACAACATAAAAGCAGCACAATAAAAAAAAATAGACTTTGACTTTGAAGCAAGCGTGAAACCCACAAGACCACGAGCTCAATCAGGATCCAAAGCCGGGACCTCGACGAATACGCCACAGAGGCTCTCAAACGGGGTAAGCCCATGGCCGCAGACACGAGTTACCTTCTATCTCAGCTATCAGCCGCGCTCTCCTCTTGGTGAGCGTCTCGTACAGAGACACCAGCCGCTGCGCCACGTAGGGATGTAGATTTCTGAATTCCGCTACAATAAACAAAAAGTTTTGATTATTTCACCGAGTCGAAAACTTCACTGTACACTGTAATATAATTGAGCCATCATTATTTGATGATTTCATAATAGTCCTTCCTTAATTTCCATAAAGTCAATAGTGTCATGCCATTTTCAACCGACTTCAAAAAAAGGAGGAGGTTCTCAATTCGACCCGTATGTTTTTTTTTTCTATGTTTGTTACGCGATAACTCCGCCAATTATGAACCGATTTGAACAAATCTTTTTTCGGCGTATAGGTAATACCTCAAGGGTGGTCCCATTGACACCAGGTCAGGATCTGATGATGGGATCCTGGAGAAATCGAGAGAACTCTTCAAATATTATAGGCAGACCTATAGTGATTTTTGTGTTTTTCATAATAACTCGTGCAAATGCACATAGCATAATATTGTGATGCGGAACTGCTGATGAAGACCACATATGGCCACCAGATCTGCTCAATACTAGGTATAAATACAATGCGTGGCTGACGGGCAAGCAACGCATAGCCTAAACCGGTGGACCTAGAGCCATGAAACTTTGTACAGGGGTTCCTTAGTCGCGTGGGGTAGCACTGATATAGGATTTGACAAAATTAATTCCCCAAGGGGGGGGGGATAAGGGGTTACAGTTTGTATTTAACTCAATCTAGAGGAAGATGGAGAGCATCCAGGAGTTAGAGGAAGATGGAGAGCATCCAGGAGTTAGAGGAATACAAATGCAAATATAAAATATTTATTTAACTGATTGGGTTGAAATATACAAGTTGGACCCACACTAGGAAGGTGGAGAGCATCCAGGAGTAAGAGGAAGGTAAAGAGCATCCAGGAGTTAGGGGAAGATGGAGAGCATACAAGAGTAAGAGAGATACGAGGAGCATCCAGGATTTCGACAATGCTGTAAAAGTTGAACGCCGTGCGGTTACCATGTTGGCGGCACTTAAAAGAAAAGCAATGAGAGTCAAGCAAAAAAGTGGTCAAGTGCGAATCGGACTCGCCCAGGAAGGGTTCCGTAGTAGCATCATAAATATCATAATACACCTGAAACACGTAGCCCAAATATCACTATCATTCATCCTTCACCAGCAAATAATAACTTGGTTTTTATAGTGTCTGTGTGAATGACAAAGTTATCTTTGCGGTTTTAATAAATGTTTTTATCATATTTTGTTCAAACCAATTTTCATCGAAAGTTTATATTGAGATACACAGCATATATTTTTTATAGATTTATCACTCTCTTACTTTAAAAGTTAGAGGGGGGGACACACAATTTTTTCCACTTTGGATGGGTCTGTCTCTTTAAAGATTGACTTTGAGGAAAAACCGGGTAACTGAAACACGTAGCCCAAATATCACTATCATTCATCCTTCACCAGCAAATAATAACTTGGTTTTTATAGTGTCTGTGTGAATGACAAAGTTATCTTTGCGGTTTTAATAAATGTTTTTATCATATTTTGTTCAAACCAATTTTCATCGAAAGTTTATATTGAGATACACAGCATATATTTTTTATAGATTTATCACTCTCTTACTTTAAAAGTTAGAGGGGGGGACACACAATTTTTTCCACTTTGGATGGGTCTGTCTCTTTAAAGATTGACTTTGAGGAAAAACCGGGTAAGTGCGAGTAGGACTCGCGCACCAAGGGTTCCGATCACACTTGGAGAGCGTAACACGTGTAATTAGGTTTCCACATAAAAAAACTCAAGTGTTATGTCATCCATGTAAACCAAATTGAATATTTTTTTAGAAAGACAGATGCAGTTTTCAGATTTTTCCCTTTAATAACCTTGCTTCGTGCCAAATTTCATGATTCTAGGTCAACAGGAAGTACCCTCTAGGTTTTGATTCCCTTGCGAATATCATGCAATTTCAGCAAAATTTAGACATATGCGGTACCTATTCTTGATTGCGTTGACCTATAAGTTTAAATTTTTCACAGCTTTAAGAGATCACAGACTTGAGTGATCGATATTAATTTCAACTTTATATCTCCATGCGTTTCTGAGAAAAAGTCTTAACAGACGGTGAGACAGACAGACAGAAATTTACAGTTTTCGGATTTTTCCCTTTACTTGTGCTATAAGACCTACCTTCATTCCAAATTTCATGACCCTAGGCCAACCGGAAGTACCCTATAGGTTTTGATTCCCTTGCGAGTTCCACGCGAGTTCATACAAATTCAGCAAAATTATGACATAATATCGCGGTATCTTTTGTTTGCGTGGACCTAGAAATCTATTTTTTCACAGCTCCAAGGGACCATAGACCTGAGTAAACGATATTAATTTCAACATGATACCTTCACGCGTTCCTGAGAAAAGGGGTCGTGAAAGACGGACAGACAGACAGACAGACAGACGGACAACAAAGTGATCCTATAAGGGTTCCTTTTTTCCTTTTAAGGATCGGAACCCTAAAAATGGTTTTAGGAACCTCCACTTAATTTTTGAAGACCTAGACACCCCTAGGTTTGATGAAAAAAATAGTTTTGGTTTCAGTTTCATGTATGGGGAGCCCCCCTTATTTTTTTTTTTTTAGTTTTTGTATAAAAATCGTAAAGCGGTTCATAGAATACATATACGTACCAAGTTTTAACTGTGTAGTCCTAATAGTTTTGGAATAAAGTTGCTGTGACATACGGACGGACGGACGGACAGACAGACTTGACGAAACTATAAGGGTTCCTTGTTTCTCTACGGAACCCTAAAAATCGGGTATAGCATGCAAAAGTAGCTTTTTCGTTCCGGCGTTCTATGTGGAGTTGGTAGCATACTTTGTAAAACCTAGCTTGATCTCTGACTGCTTGTCACTTTGACATAACTAAACCCGGGGATAAGGTCGATATCATCATTATGGCCTTTACATCTAGGTAGATGATTCAAGCAGCGTTTGAGCTACATGCTCGCTCGTGACTACACAGTCCGGTCCTTCCACACGCACGGCACGCATGTTATCGATATTCCAACTGAAGTTACCTACCGAATGTTTCAAACAAATCAAACAAAAGGAAGTTGTAACTGTAACACGTTTTTATTCTTGTTAAAATGGTTCACAGCCCAAATCGTCATCATTAGAGCTGGAGCTTCTTCTCACACTTTTAAATTATCAATATATTTTTTCAGTCATATAAGTGCAACATGTTACTATTTACCAATTAAGTATGATATTTGTCTCTATACAATTACATTTCACTGTCGCAAAATACGGTACTTCATAGGCGTGTTTTGCTGTGACAGCTGTCAGAGATCGAGCTATGTTTTACAAAGTATAGGCCTCCTGATCACTTACCGCTCATATTGGCAAGCGCCGCCAGACAGTTTGTGTGCAGGTACTTGTCTCGCACGCGAACTATGTTGTACTGCACTGTTCGCGTTATCAGCAGCACGATCAGACCGCCGAGAGAGATCTCCGAGAGTGAGCGCTCGGTGTACCACACGGGGTTCTTTATCGTCTGGCAGGCAGATGGGGAAATGGTCAATACGTCAGCGATGATATTTACTGTAACTATCACCAAGGGAATGGTGTACCTTGGATCCCTCGCTGCTCTCGAGATTACTAGATGTCTCCGAGAGAGAACTCTCGGTGTACCACACGGGGTTCTTTATCGTCTGGCAAGCAGATGGGAATATGTTCAATATACAGGGTGCAACAGAAAGGGGTGTACAAGCCGAAAGATAGTTGTTAGGGACATCATCATTCTGAACAACTTTCAGTATGGGACCGACTTGATCAAGGGAACTTTATTTTTCACTTCACTATACAGATCAGCTGAGAGCTAGGCCCGAAATGTACTGAGTTAATAAAAAATAAGTTGCTCTGATCAAGTTGGTCCCATAGTGAAAGTTGATGATGTCCCTAACAACGCTCTTTCGGCTTGTACATCCCTTTCTGTTACACCCTGTATTAGCAACAAAGACGTAGCGTCATGCTTTTTCCCAAACAGGGTGGCAGAGGGACAATTTGTGTCCACTTTTAGCCAGTTATTATATATTTATATCTACTAGTAATGATATTTTTGGGGCAAAAAGTGTTCCGATATTTGAATCCCTCGCTGCACTCTAGATTACTAGATATCTCCGAGAGTGAGCGCTCGGTGTACCGATCAGGGTTCTTTATCGTCTGTCAGGTAGAAGGGGAAATCTTAATGAAATACGTTCTCTGTGGACCAAAATTGTCCAGAAATGCCTTCGCAATAATGTTTTTGTTTGTTTTCAAGTTGTTTAGAAGCTTGAATTGAATACTGACGATTATTTTGGGGCATAACATAATTGATCTGAAACAACGATAACGGCAACTTAACTTGGTGCAGGCACAGATTAATAAAGAGTGTGCAGGTAATAAATCAACTTTCCAGTATTCTAACCTTGTTATCCTCTTTACCAGCGGACGCGGAGACATTTAATTAGTTGACCAAAATTTTGGGGAAACCCAAACCCTTTGAAAAAAAGAGATGGCGTAAGGAGTAAGATTTAATTTTGTACTTCAAACGCCATGGTTTCAGTTAACATACTTCTAGGTGGCGCTAATCTTAGGATAATTCCTTTAAATCTTAGCGCCATCTCGTTGTATTTGCAATTTTTCGATGGTGCTGCACCAAGCGATAATGGCCTCGAACTAAAGAAGCTTCCGTAGCATCTCAGTTTACGCCGGTGTCATATTTTGTTCTAGGTGGTCTATCTGTATTAGTATAATATTATAGTATTATATTATAATATATGTCGTACTCACAATCTGGTGCACAGCCTTACGGCCGATCCCAATAACCTATCTCTATCCATGATCTGCAGATTACGCGTTACATTTGACAGTTGCGCTATGGGATTTATGTCAAAATTGACACAAGCAATCTCAAATCTGCAGATTAAGGATAGAAGATAGGTTATTAATTTCGGCCGTTAGTCAGCGCGTACAGACTCTGGAGGGTGGGAATTATCTGTACGTATTATCTGTCGTACTCACAATCTGGTGCACAGCCTTAGTCAGCGCGTCGTCTTCGGTTAGTATGAGCAGAACTATCAGCGACATGTAGATGTGATGCGATGTGTCCGGGGCGTCGTATAGAGTCTGGAGGATGGGGATTATCTGAAATGGACATTACAATATTTATTAGTTTATAAAACGAAAGTATCTAGTGTAAACGAGTTAACGCAAAATGAGAAACTACTTTGTCAGGGACATCATTCTGAGCAACTTTCATTATGAAACCGATTTGATCAGTGCAAATTTTATTTTCGCGTCCCAGTACATTTTGGCCTGAGTGGGTCAGCCGATTTGTATGGAGAAGTTAAAAATAAAGTTGCTCTGATCAAATCGGTTTCATAATGAAAGTCGATCAGAATGATGTCCCTGACAAAGTAGTTTCTCATTTTGCGTTAATTCGTTTACACCTTGTATAATACACATAACAGGCGAATCCACACAGAGCGAGCAGCCTCGCGAGGCAATGTGGACGTGCCTCGACCGAGCGGCCGACCCACCGAGTGTCTGATCCACAAAGACGCCTCAGTGGCGGGTCCGCACAGGGCGGGCGACCTCCGCTGTGTAGACCAGACATCATGAACTACCCGTGTGTGTTAACTGGACACCACGATGACAAGAAATTGCAATTAAAGCGCTGTAATGACGTCACGATTAATGGGGGCAATTCTCGTCCATTATTTTAAAGCGTACACGACAATATTGTAATTTTTGTATTAAGTATTTGCGAATTGGCCTCCTGGTCTCATTTTAACTCACACGGGATTAGAGATGGGCGGTCTGGGTAAAAAGCATTTGGTATTTTACTGAGTTTTTAGCAAAATTGAGTATTTACTGAGTTTTTATCATTTACACTGAGTTTTTAGCCAAAATCGAGGCTATAAACATTTTACTCTAGTTAATATCATAAAATAGCTTGGATTGATAAAGGGTCGTATTCCAGAACGAATCTCAAGATCAGTCTCAAGCTGAAATTACGTAAATCCGACTCAAATTTAAGTTTCACTCTCAAGCATCTCCTTTATTCTGAAACCTTACTCAAGAGTGCATCGCTGTGAATCGAGTCTTGAGACATTCACGGAGTAATAAACTACTTTAGGCCTGTTTTCATTTACAATTGGGAGGGAGGGAGGGAGGGAGGGAGGGAGGGAGGGAGGGAGGGAGGGAGGGAGGGGGAGAGTGAGAGGGAGGGAGGGGGAGAGAGAGAGAGAGAGATAGAGATAGAGAGAGATATATAGAGAGAAAGATAGAGATAGAGATAGAGAGAGAGATAGAGAGAGTGAGAAAGAGAGAAAAAGAGAAAGAGAGAAAAGAAAAAAGAGAGAGAGATAGAGAGATATATAGAGAGAGAGATAGATATAGAGATAGAGAGAGATAGAGAGAGAGAGAAAGAGAGATAGAGATAGAGAGAGAGAGAGAGAGAAAGAAAGAGAAAAAGATAAAAAGAGAAAGAGAGAGATAGAGAGAGAGAGAAAGAGCGAGAGAAGGATAGAGAGAGAGATAGAGATAGAGAGAGATATAGAGATAGAGATCGAGATAGAGATGTAGATGTAGATATAGATATAGATGGAGATAGCGATATAGATGGAGATAGAGATAGAGATAGATTAAGAGAGAAAAAGTAAAAGAGAGATAGAGATAGAGAGAGAGATAGAGAGAGATATAGAGAGAGAGATAGAGACAGAGTTCCCTTGGCCACCTTCCAGCTCCATCATCAGACCTAGGATCTCATTCGGGACCAAAGTACTTGTTAAGACGAATCAAATGAGCCCACACATGATAGGGTTGCGTCTTTTAGTAATGGAGTTCCCTTGGCCTCCTTCCGGCTCCATCATCGGACCCTGGATCTCATTCGGAACCAAAGTACTCGTCAAGACGGATCAAATGAGCCTTAACTCGATAGGGTTGGGTCGTTTGTTAACTGAGTTCCCTTGGCCACCTTCCGGCTCCATCATCAGACCCTGGAGTTCATTCGGGACCAAAGTACTCGTCAAAACGAATCATATGAGCCCAAACTCGATAGGGTTGCATCGTTTAGTAACATAGTTCCCTTGGCTAACTTCCGGCTCCATCTTCGGGTTCCAACATCAGACCCTGGAGCCCATGCGGGATCAAAGTACTCGTCAAGACGAATCAAATGAGCCCACACATGATAGGGTTGCGTCTTTTGGCAACTGAGTTCCCTTGGCCTCCTTCCGTCTCCATCGTCAGATCAGCTATCAGTCAAAAAATATTGCATTGTCATATAACTTACATACGTAAGCAAAATTTCAGCTCAATCGGATCACGGGCAGTGGATCAAAAGAGCGTTCGAAGATTCCGTTACATACAAACATGCAAACATACAAACATACAGACATACAAGTGAAGCTAATAAAAGCGTGTTAAATCGCTCCCATAACACCCTTTACTTCATAATTATCAAGTAATCCACGATCTTGTATAAAAACAAGACTTCATAAAGTAAAAAATAAAATGCCTCGATTTCGGATAAATACTCAGTATAAACGGCATTTTACGGCTTTTTATCCAAGCTTGGATAAATACTGAGTCTTTTGCCCATCTCTACACGGGATATTATGCACTCACCAAGTTCTCAATGTGCGTCTGTGTGCTCACATGTCGCTTGTACGCGCGGCAGGAGTGCAGCAGCAGGTACAGTAGTAGTGTGAAGTGCTCGCAGCTAGCCAGAGTGCAGAGGGTGGTGTGGAGCTGACGGGTACAATATAATAGGGTTATAAACATATCAGCAGGGCTACCATGAGGCACGCCACTCACCTCAGTCGCGCGCTTTGTCACAATTTGACATTTATACGCGACGCGAGGTGAGTGGCGTTGCCTCATGGTAGCCCCGCTGGTGTCACGCCTCTTCGCGTACAGTACAGGGTCGCAGAGTCACAATAGGCAAAATAAATAATTGTTACGAACTGTCAAAACGGTACTTTTGTTCATAGAGTAAATAATACAGCGTGTTTGGAGTATGGAGCGACAAAAATTTTTGGGGAGTAGAGAACATCATTCTGAACAACTTTCACTATCAAAGCGATTTGATCACTTTATTTTTCATTCCTCAATACCTTTTAGTCCGGGCGGTCAGCTGATTTGTATGGAGAAGTGAAAATTAAAGTTGCTGTGATCAAATCGGTTTCATAGTGAAAGTTGCTCAGAATGATGTCCCTAACGACCTATTGAAATATGGCTACACCTTTCTGTAAGAGCCAACCAACCTATAAAGTAAGTTGTATCTAGATTTGCGCCACAACCAATTTAACGGCGAACGGAATTTAGATTTCATATGCACTTCGTAGTATGTAGTAGGTAGTCGTAAAAACCCCTCCACCAACCCGCACTGAGCTAGCGTGGTGGAGTATGGCTCAATCTTACTCGGATCCGAGTAAAGGCCTGTGCCCCTCGGTGGGGACATTAATGGGCTACATTTACTTTTTTTTATGTACACAACCATCCGTCCAAAGTCCACGGCTCGCAATTTTCAAAATACCCACATCAAGAAGTTCAAACCTATGAAAAATCCAGAACATCTGGGTGTTCTGTGGACGTTGGACGAGCCAGGGTGGTAACACAGAATAACTAATAGTACTACGTACAAAAGTTTCACTCCCAGACAAAAGTTAAGTTTAGGTGCAAAAAAATATTTGTCTATGCCACTGCATATGCTCGCATGCGAAATTGAAACTTATCGCATGACACGAGCGTTCATACTCCATTAGACACCGCTGACACGATGCCGGTCACGCAGGGTTGCGGATCGCACTCGGTTGTTTTCGGCGTCATTGTTTTCACGCGGCTAGCGCGCGCACCGAGAGCCGAGCGACAACCATGTGACAAGACCGACTGGCGCGTATAGCCGGCCGTAGATACCTACTCAGCGAAGTGAAACCCCCCTGTTAGTACTCACAGCGGCCATGTCTATCCGCGGAGGCGTTATCTGCACCCCCGAGGCGGCGGTGTCTTTTTGTGATGCCGATGACGACGATTCTGGTGCAGGAGGAAAGCTTTATGGTAGATAAACTTTAAACTGAGTTAAACCACAGATAATGGGGGCTATTTGGGAGGTGTCAAAACCACTAAACTAGAGGAACTAAAGGCACTAAACTGACAGTTCAGTTCAGTTCAAATTTTTTATTGACCATAAAATCATACATATTACTTAGTCAACGTCAATATAATATTAATATTTTTGTATACTACTGACAACCTTCAAATCCGACAGCTCTTGCGCGGTGGCCACAGATTCCATTTTCAAACACACCATTTTAATTAGTTTAGTTAGTATAGTTCGTGTCGCCTCCCAAATCGCAGGCACTATAATATTATACTAATACAGATAGACCACCTAGAACA
This sequence comes from Argyresthia albistria, assembly GCA_963457715.1. NCBI lineage: Eukaryota > Metazoa > Arthropoda > Insecta > Lepidoptera > Argyresthiidae > Argyresthia > Argyresthia albistria. The sequence goes on along the minus strand of OY735279.1, from coordinate 2,239,587 downwards.
AAATATGACACCGGCGGAAACTGAGATGCTAAGGAAGCTTCTTTAGTTCGAGGCCATTATCGCTTGGTGCAGCACCATCGAAAAATTGCTAATACCATGAGATGGCGCTAATATATAGGATTTATTCTAAGATTAGCGCCACCTAGAAGTATGTTAACTGAAAGCATGGCGTAGTACAAATCTTACTTCTAACGCCATCTCTTTTTTACGAAGGGTTACTAATTCTAATTTGTATGGGGATTTGAGTTAAACACAAACCTAATGACAACAACACTGTAACGCTCGGTTCCCTGCTGGTTATTTAAAATCAGTTTCAATCACGTGCCGCAATTTTGATGCCAGAATAGTTGAAGGAGTTGTTGAAACTAATGTGGTATCTTGGACAAAATGCATACTACGCGTCGGGAGACCGTATTGACTTTATGCCAAATTCAATGAACTCATAGTAACATACGTCTAATATTAAACTAACGAGCAATTTCACTTGGCCGCGTTATATTTATTTATTTAGGCATAAAACACAGAGAGAAAAATATACAAAATTCAAGGTGCTTAGCTAGGGTATTCGCATAAATAATTGGAACATCTGAGCCTGAGCTAGGTATCGGTATTTCAGGCTGCAGTGCTCTTCCCTTATTAAATAATTATAGCTAATAAAAATTCCAAATTACAGAGATCTGTAGTAAGTAGGAACAGAAAACAAAAGTGTAAAGCAAACTATAAAAAAGTACACAATATAAATTAAATTAGAAACTTAAATTTAAAAGAGAAAAATGAGGGTGAAGGTGGCCTCTCTTTGTGTGGTATGAGTATGAGTGAGTGTGGGTGAGAGGGTGAGTGAAATATAATAGAATAGTATGTCATGTGAGCAGTAGAATAGGTAATTATATGCGTTTCTTGACAAAAACTACAGCTACTCTGCTGACGTTTAGTTCATTGCCTGCCAAGAGTTCACTCTGAACTATGTCGAAATGTATGAAATACTTACATGCCAAAGTTGGAGGATAACCTAAGCATAACATAACATAGCGTCACGCCTTTTCCCATACGGGGTGGCAGAGGCACAACAAAGCCCAATTTAAGCCCGGATTTAGGCTGGATTTCACCAACAAAAAGTTATACGAGAATAACTTACCCGTGGATAACTTGTATGACAAGGCAGTACAAAATGAGGTGTTCTGATCGGGGTGTCACTAGTGTCTATAAAATACTCTCGAGTAAAAGTTACTCTTTCGTTGGTAAAATCCCTAAGTTGTGTATTATATAATCTTTGATTAGCTGTATAATCACCTGAAGCACTATCCTCGCAGCACAACAACGCTCTTCTATACAAGTTATCTTCGTTCATACAATGGTTTGTTAATGCCAACAATAGCAGGCAGCTCTGGTTAGCGACAGGATGCTCCTTTATCAGTCGCGCTGTCAGCTCGGATTTATCTACAGGGGGATGCGTGAAGATTGTCTGTCGGGCGGATGCTGTGTTGAATGTCAGCATGCTCCATAGGCCGGCTGAAAAATAAATAAAGAAGTAAATGTTAGTATATTTTGTTGTACACATGGGTCTACCCCTACTCAGCAATCCACCTTTCTCATCCCAACTTGGGTTGCTGGAAGAGATCTCTCACTAGAGATAAGCTCGCCTTTGTACACTATTTTTAGTATAACTGTTTTTTATGTCTGTGTGCAATGAAGAAATTATGAATTATGAATATAAGGATATCGACACGTATATCGAGCGACTCCCATACAAAATCACTCGTTAAAGGTGTCGATAATAGGTGCCTATACACCTAAGTTCAATCGCGCAGGGAAAGCGCGTGTGACTGAGATTTCATTGCATTAGTTTATTGCACGCTCACGCGCCCACCGAGCTACACGGCTCAATCAACAAGAACAACAACACAGATCTAACTAAGTAGGTACCTAGGTACCTATGTAACAGCTATCCACAGTCTAATATTAATAATAAACATAGATTTGGAATTAGTTTAGGAGACATTTATAATTTGTTTGTACTCATATTTGTATAGGTGCCGCCATCCACGACGACGCGTGACGAAGCTATTTGAATCTTTCTTTTTCATCGGCGCACTCTGCTGAAAGACAAAGATGCAACTAGCTACGTCACGCGTCATCGTGGATGGGGCGGTACCTATATTTGTATTTTGTCATGTAAGTATGTATGTTTAATACATATCGTTTGCCTTGGTAGGCAGGATCTGCAACCCCGTAGTGCTGGGGGAGCAGCGAGTGTGCGTGCCGGACGGGTACGCGGGCCGCCGCTGCTGCTGGTGCCGCGCGCGCGCACGAACCTATTGGCGCAGGCGCCGCTCACACGCGCCGCACACGCTCTAAACCTTATCTCGGATCACGTCGACCATGTTGCTCGGAGTGAATTCAGAAGAATGGCGTTGCTCGTACTGTGCTACTGTGAGCACTTATTGTGGTTTATTTTTATTTTTTTAAGTAAAATATAATGTTTCTATTATACATACCCATCGAATTGGGCCTAGCCTGTAATGATAGGTATAAGTGGAAAATAAATGAAATTTTTACTAGTTGTTGTTGTTGTAAATAAATAAACAATAAATAATTTGCCATTTCACAGCATATGAAATTAAATAATACAATAAATATTAAATACATAAAGTGCCAATTACCAACAGGGCGATCAATAAAAATTAAATAGGGTAAGGTAAAAATAAAGAAAAATAAAATTACAAAAATGTGGGAGTATGCCAACATTAGGGTTTCCGATTTCTCGAGGTTTTTTAGTTCTCGGGTGTCGAGAGTTCTCGAGCCTGATTTCTCGGGTCTTCTCGGGTTGTCGAGAAAAAAGTAAATTTTTGTCTAGATTTTTTATTTAAATAATAAAAAGAGTCTTTAATTTAACTGTATTTATTTTAAATGATAAAATCAACATAATTTGAAACAAAAAACAAATTCTTAATAAAAAATCAGCTCAAAACAAATATACTAACTAAAAACAATCATATTTTTTCTTCTCACCATAACTAATCTCACTAATTTTTAATAAAAAACAATATCTCTGTCAACAATCAGCTTAAAACAAACATTTTTAACTAAAAACAATCATAATTTTTCTCATCATAACTAAAAGTCACTCATTAATCTCACTATGTGGGTGATATGGTATGCATCACAATTTTTGGCAGTTTTAATGTAATTAAATAATAGGTATCTACTATTAATACGAAAAAAATAACTGTCTTTAAGCCTACTTATTAATTCTTATAAAATATGCCTTAAGATAAACTAAAGCATTAATAGATTTATCAGACAGCCGGCTTCTAATCTTACTGACCACATTTCCCGATATGGAAAATACCCTTTCATTTTCTGTTGAAGTCGGCTTGACTGAAATTAATGCCTTGTATAGTGTTTCCAGATTAGGAGTTCTCTTGCCTGTTTTTTCAAATAGCAAAAACTCTTTTTTTATTATTGATTTTGAAAGCACCACAGCATTAGTTGATTCATCATTTTTCGAAACACCTTTTATTGCTCTCTCTAATTGAGCTGCAAAGCTGTCTTGTTCAGGTTCTGATTCGCTTACGCCTGCTTCAACAACTTCTGAATTATTTTCTGTCAAAGGTTCTGTAGTAGTGGGAACAGTGGGGTATAGGCGATTGAATACGTCTTCAGCATATCCAATTAAAAATGTCTTGCTATTATCGATAAAATAATCACTCTTTTTGTGCATAAAATTATCGGGGCTGTTTATGTAGCGTAGCAGCGATATTAGAGGTGTATTCCGACGATCTGATATTTTCATTTTAAGAGATTCTACTAATTGAAGAGCCAAAGGGTGGTCGATATTTTCTAATTGTTTTAGCAACACGTCTATTATAGCCTCTGCAGTTAGTAAATTGGCATCTTGTCTGCTCAATGCTTCTACTGCAAGTTTCGTTGGCGTCAATATCAACAGCAATTTTTGTAGTACACAAATATTTTCCTCCTTCCATTTAAATGAGCTATCTAAATCAATTAAGGCTTTTTTAATGGAATTTTTTAACTTCAAGAAACGCTCAATCATTGTTAGCATTGAATTCCACCTAGTTCTGACATCCTGTAATAAGGCTAGTTCTGCCCCGAATTCAGTCTTCACATGTTTTTGTAGTGTGATATTTCTGAGAGGACTCTTTCTGAAAAATCTTATGATCGAACGGGTCTCATTCAGGACTTTATTTATGTCGTCAACAGGTTGCAATATAGATTCTTCATCAGATTCTTCATCAGATTCGTCGTCGATATCAGTGCTGGCTTCATCAGAGCTGCTGTGTTCATCGTCGCTAACAGGTGTGTTTCTTCTAGCAACTGTAGTTTCTGGGTTTTTTTTACAAAAGGTATCAAGAATAGCCAAATGGATGGCATGGTTTACACAGAGGACCATCTCACAGGGGCTCTCTCTGCCAAATTTTTTCATAACATTTGGCCCGTCGCTGGTTACGGCCAAGACGTAATGCTCGAAGTTTACCCCAAAGTATTTCAAACGCTCCTCTACTATTTCTCTAACCTCTGCGGCACCGCATTTTCCGGGTATGTAAACTAGCCCCAAATTGTAAACTTTTGCCTCTGCTGTATGGACACAGATGCTAAAATATCGTCTGTTTCGTATGCTTGTCCACTCGTCAATTGTCACACTTAGCCGGTTTCCTGATGTGCAAATCTGAGAAAGCTCTTTTATCATCTCTTTCTCCTTTTCATCATAAAACTTCAATATTAGGTTCATTACGTCGGTTTGGGTATTTGGGAGTTTATACCCCTTGGCAACAAGTGATTCACGGATAAATTCACTTTTAGTAATGCCTCTTATAGTAAAACCGTCTTTGGCAGAAAGTTTAGCTAAAATTTCACCTAACGATTTTCTGGGTTGAACGTCAAATTTCAGTGTCTGCTGTACGTGCATAGTTTCAAAAGCACTTCTAGATTTTTTTGGTGCCGTCACTTCGGAACTGGACGAGCTGGTAGATCCGTCTTCTGTGTTCATTTGAGCCTCGGTGGATCTTACATCAATTTTGTGTACATGAGCTAAATGCCTCACTAGTCCGCTTGTGTTTGATCCTTTACAGGATATGGTTTTAGGGCATTTTAGACATTGCGCATTTGAGGCGTCCTTATTTTTTTTGAAATATTTCCAAACTTTGGAAGTTTCCATTTTGGTCCATCAGTTGTAAAATCTATAACAAACAGTTCAAGGATTAGTAAGTATTTTAGTTTATTCCATTTTGGTCCATCAGTTGTAAAATCTATAACAACTAGTTCAAGGATTAGTAAGTATTTTAGTTATAGTTAAGAGCCAAACCAACCTGCCGACAAACTGCCTAGCAGTTTGGCAGACTTAAATTACGTAATTAAGTGCTTTTTTTCATGAATAAACGTTATAAAAAAAAAGTACCTACAAAATAACTGATGCAACAGTGGGGAGGCCTATGCCCAGCAGTGGGTTGATGTGGTTAGGTTAGGCTGATGACGGGCGAAGCCGTGGACGGAAAGCTAGTTTTAAATAAATAATAACAAAACTTACCTGTTTGTTCTGCAATTCTATTACTCGTGCGTCACTAACTAAGTACACTATGCTGGCTTTATGATCCGATTTTCGATCCGACCGAAGTAATCCGAACACGGCGGGAGTTGAAACACGAATGAACGAAACACAACTGGGGCCGCGCGGGCGCTTGCGTTTGTCGGCGAAAACAAAGGATACCGACCGACAGACACGAGCCGCGCTGTCAAAGGATGCCGCTGATTGCCGCCGCCACCTCGCATTTACAAAAAAAGCTAAGCGTAAAAATGTTTATTTAAATTTCTCGATGTCTCGACTTTTCTTGAGCTGAATTTCCCGGGAACGAGACCAACCGATTTCCCGGGAATTCCCGGGACGAGAATTCCCGGGAACAAACCCTAGCCAACATGTATGTGTGGGGTGAGTGAGTGTACGACCAAGGTCTTGGGATCGGGTTTCGGGCTACGAGATGCCGCCATACCATACGCGATCGCCAAGGAGAGAGGAATAGCGTAATCATATGGCGGCATCTCAGTGGTGTAAAGTAAGTAAGTAAGTAATTTTTATTCATAGTAAAAATATACATAACAAGGAGACAGTTTTGTCGACTACTATCATAACTAGGCTCACAGGTCGCCTGTATTTATGAAGTAGGCCCGCGCCTCTTACGAGGATCGTAAGGCACCTATTGTATATCGTATACTGGAATACTCACAAGCGAGATTGATGACGAGACTCCCCCCGTCTTCCGTGTACCCGAACATGGTGGGCGGCGCGGGCGCGGCTCGGGAGAGGTTTCCGAGCAGCGTCTTCACTAGCTGCGGCGCGTGCAGCGCGTACCGCCCGCGGAATATAGTCCTGAATCACGAGGGGAGAGAGTGATTCAATGTTAACGATCATAGTTTTTTACAGGACATTGTGAGGAAACCTTTATAACTCCGGCTGCGGCGATGGGCTAGCTGTCACGCAAAATGTATTCAATAACTGGCTAAAAGTGAGCACAATTGTGCCTCTGACACGCCGGATGGGAAATGGCGTGACCCTATGTGCATGCTGTGTATGACAGGAGTAGGGCACATTATGCCAGAAAAGCATAAAGCCAAATACAATTTGTGCAGTGATTTGTATGGGACATAGACTTATAAAATATTCAGAAGGTTGCTGGGTTGCCGAGCAGCGGCGCGTACAGCGCGGACCACCCGTGGAATACCGTCTTGCGGAATCACGAGCGAGAGAGGGATTCAATGCGATCCTAGTTTTTTACAGGGCCTACAACCACCCAACCTCATTCCGACTTCATATCATAATGGGGCTAACGCGGAGGAGCAAGCCAAACGGTTCAATTTATACATGTCTGCCTCACCCCTTTTCCGGGCATGGCATAACGTAAGCGTCATGTCTTTCCCATACGTAGTGGCAGACGCACAACTTTGCCCACTTTTAGCCAGTGGCTCAATACCACACTGTATAAACACTCCCGTGTACAGGGTGTAACAGAAAGGTGTACACATATTTTAGGGGGTTGTTAGGGACACCATTCTGAGCAACTTTCACTATGAAACCGATTTGATCAGAGAAACTTTAATTTTCACTTCTCTATACATATCAGCAGACCGCCCGGACCAAAACATATGGAGCAATGAAAAATAAAGTTGCTGTAAAAGTTGCTCAGAATGGTCGTAACCTAACCTAACCTAACAACCCCCTAAAAGATGACTACACCCTTCTGTTACACCCTGTATATTTATTTATTTATTAGTTGTTTCACAGCAGTTTACAACGTAAAATGAAAACATATTAAAACGGTTATATAAGCGGTTCTTACCTATACACGAGTGAGTCTTCGACGGGCCGGTTGAGTCCGTGCTGACCGGCGAACATGTAGACAGACATCAGCACTAGTATTGTGTTGATGGCCTCCAGATGAAGGTAGTATGTGTTGTCGCTGGAATTAACGACATACAGGTTTATCTATCAATAAAAATTGTAATTAATAGCTTTGAAAACTTGGGATTTGGCAGATTTTGGCACCGAAAACCAAAATATATTGTTCGCTATTGTTAGTTTGGCCCGCGTGTGCCTTAACGCGAGCGAACCGATTAATCCTTTATTTCTGATAGTGGTTGATATCTATCTATCTATCTATCTAACTAACGACGCGACGGTGACGTAACAGACATCATGTTGCTGTCATAACTGAAGTGACCACACTTACGTAACGGGCACATCACAGATGAGCCCCACTAGCGCGTCAGTCAACATCTCTAGGCGGCTCTCTGTACTAACGCGCGGCTCGGCTGACGCGACTGACGTATGTGACGCGGGTGACGTATGTGACGCGGGTGGCGTCACTGACGTCTGTGACGTCGGCGAGTCGGGTGACGTAGGCGTTGTTAGCGATGGCGGCGGCAAGGGTGGCGTGGCTTCGTTGTCCTGCAATGGTGAAGGAATATCGTGGTTAGGTTTTACCTAACGAGAGTGAGTGTCAGTGGATACATACTACACTCGCGGTCTCGTTTAGACAATCACTCGACAAGTAAGTCCGGCCCCCCGACCGCGCAAAACCGCGTGTTTAAACGCGCAAGAATTAACTTTATCATTATGATACGGCAAGTCAAACAAGAAGCCGATGCCGACAGCGGCTACGCGGTAGGGCCCTTGTTTTCATTAGTTTTGCACGTGGAGTGGGAATTTTATATATTGTTAAATCTGTGGTTTTTGTGGGGCGAAATATCAATCTAGGCTGTTCCACACTTTTTCTACCACTGGTCCGATGACATAGCGAGGATAGCAGGATAGCAATGGACGCGGGTTGCACAGAACCGAGTTGAATGGCGTATATGTCGGCGGCCGATCGTAGAATCGGGCACATCATGATGTGCCCGCCATTTTATGATATGCCCAAGCAATTACTGGGCACATCGTGATGTGGCGAGTTTTGACGAAAACAATGTCTTTTTAAAAGCATTTTTATTCAGCACAACATAATGTTTTTTGTTTTATAAATGTAAAACGAACACGAAGACTATTCGGGGGCTTCGCTGCGCTCGCCCCCTTTAGTCTTCACCTAAGCTACCGTAGTGTTTGCCATAAGATTTTATCGTTTCATGATATTTCACGTTTGGGTACATCATAATGTACACAATAGGCTTGTGGCCAAGGTAATCCAATAAATCTAGGAACAAGTCTTAAGTCGAAGCATTATGTACAAAATGGCTTGACATTCTCAAAATTGTATATTTCCAGCAGATATATTTTATAAAGTCAATTTTGTGCAAAAAAAGGCAGCATTTGATGGCACTTTTACATGACGTCATTCTGTTGTTATTTCATAGAACTCAGGAACAAAAGTTCCGTTTTGACAGTTCATAAAAAGTATCTATTTTGACTTGACAGGCCACAAGCCTATTCTGCAGTCGGCCGCCGACATATACATAAGGAGGAGTATACTCAACAGTGGGTTCCCTGATTGGCTGATGATGATGAATGATTATATCACTGGGGGCTAGCCCATCGTCATACCAGATGGGTTCTCCTCGTCGCTGGGGGCGCGTCGGTGTGCCTCGCCAACTGCCAGTCCGGGATCATCTCCACAAGGTACTTGATGACGGCGCGGATCACAAACAACGCGTTGAATGTCTGCCAGGCTAGCATCGCGCTGGAATCGAACGCGAATTAATGAATGAGTGAATATGAAAGTAAGTAAATATAGCCGATTAATCCTCCCTCACAAGACAGGCTATGCCTAGTGTGAGGGTCAGCATACCTGTGAATTGTATTTCCTTATGGCAATAAACGATTTTTCATTTTTCTTTTTCAATGACCCCACCGAGGGGCACAGGCCTTTACCCGGATCCGAGTAAGATTGAGCCATACTCCAGCACGCTGGCTCAGTGCGGGTTGGTGGAGGGGTTTTACGACTACTACATACTACGAAGTAGTGATAGTAGCCGGGACCTACAGCTTAACGTGCCATCCGAAACACGGAGTGTCCGATAATGTACTTAAGACAAATTAATCATCTCATTGGTACATGGTGAGCACCGGGATTCGAAACTGCATCTTCTGCGTGAGAAGCAAGGTGAAACCCACTAGACCACGGAGCACTACTTGAGTGAATATATACAAGGTGTCAATGAATTAACGCAAAATGAGAAACTACTTTGTTAGGGACATCATTCTGAGCAACTTTCATTATGAAACCGATTTGATCAGAGCAACTTTATTCTTCACTGCCTAGTACATTTTGGCCTGAGTGGGTCAGCTGATTTGTATGGATAAGTGAAAAATAAAGTTTATTTATTTATTTACAATAACAATTCGTGGTATCATTACAGGTGTCTGACCCAATTCAATATCATATATCTTATTGAAACTATTAAAAACATAACCTTTATGTACAGGCACACATTGCTAGGTCTTATATACATAGTAAATTAAGTTGAAATTTCTACCAATTATAATAATATTATTATTAAATACCATCTGACCTACAAGTAGGTACTTACAACACAATTATCACAAGCATACCAACTATGTAGATTTATTCGTTCGAAGTTGCTTTAATCAAATAGGTTTCGAAGTGAAAGTTGCTCAGAATGTAAAAAAAAAGTGGCCAAGTGCGAGTCAGACTCGCTCATGAAGGGTTCCGTAGTGGAAAGTAATTATATGACTGGATTTTTGTGTTGTAACTTTGTTATTCATTCATAGTGTTTGTATGAATGACAAAGTTACTTACTTACTTACTTACTTTATACTTTATTGCACAGAAAACATAATACAGACACTTAATATTAGAAAAAACATGTACGAAGGCGAGCTTATCTCTAATAAGAGATCTCTTCCAGCAAAGCGGTCTATCTGCGGTTTGTAATAAATGTTTTATATCTTAAAAACTGCTTATTATATTTTGTTCAAACCAATTTTCGTTGAAAGATTATATTTAATTTACACTCTCTTACCAAAAGTTAGAGTGGTGGGACACAATTTTTTCCACTTTGGATGGGTCTGTCTCTTTAACGATTTTCTTTGAGGGAAAATGGTTTTAGGAACCTCAACGTCATTTTACGTCATTTTTCTCTAACGGAACCCTAAAAGTGACCCGCGTTTTTCAACCTTATGACTTGGACCTATAGATATGCCGGGCCGGAGATATTGCCATAAAAATAGCAATATTGCCGACCCGGCACCTCTATACTTGGAACTAGGGAATCCAATCCCGCACCAAAATCCTAATCCCGCAAGCCCGCGGGATCGAGGTCATCGATCCCGCGGATCCCGCGGGATTTGCGGGATTGACAAAATATTTTATGATTTTACTCTAAATAGCCCTAAATTGTCCTAAATGTCAATAAATACATGAATTCATGGAGTGTTATTGAAAATAAAGAATAATAAGATTATAAGTAAGTATATAGGTATATTTTATTCATAATTTTCAGGGATCGGATCGAAGGTGTGAATTTACCTAAAGTTTGTAGTCGGACATAACAAGGAGCAGTTACAACCACTTGAGTTGAACCGGTTTGAATTTAACCTGTTAAATTTCGGGTTTTTGTCTAACCAGTTAATTATTGTTTTTATTAGTTTTACATGTTCCTTACATTTGAAACACCGAACTATAAACATTTTCAAACTGCTGAATCCCAAAAAAATCATAACTATTTTATTTTTCAATTTTTCGTAAAAATTACTGAGTATTGTACTTTACATTATTCAAGCGAGGTAAATAAAACATTCATACAGATTGTAATTGAAAGGTGCAGTCATTTTTTCAACTCAACTCAATTGGTTGTACGTAACTGCTCCTTGTCATGTCCGACTACAAACTTTAGGTAAATTCACACCTTCGATCCGATCCCTGATAATTATACACAAATTGTTGATGTCCGGGTGCGACGCGACAAAACGAACACTGCCGGCTTACTGGCAAGTTGCAACGCCGCAACGCGGTAGGTATCAACGTGTTAGGGGATTCCTACGGCAGCGCGTATTTTGAATCGATTTGGCGGCGCGTCTTTGACTCGGTTTCACGATTTACATTTCAACCCATCACTAAAAGGCGCTCGTGACGTCACAGTAGGTAGTGAAAAAGTTACACGCTTGGTTCTCATACATTTTAGCGTGTTTGAGTCGTCTACCTTAATATATGTCTGTGATTTCAGTTATTTTTTTCAATCCCGCAGACTTGCGGGATCCCGCATGCCCAATCCCTCACTTTCAGTCCCGCAAAAAAGTTGCGGGATCCCGCAAATGCGGGATCCCGCGTTTGCGGGATTGGATTCCCTACTTGGAACCTATGAAATGGAAATCATTAAATAACACTCACTTATCCGTACTAGGTGAAGCGAGCAACTCGGTCGCTCTGGTAATGAACACCTGTATCAGCGAGCCGAGGTTGCCCGTCTGCAGGTTGTTCTCCAGAAACTTCTGCAGCAACGCCTCTGTGCTCGAGTCGAATATCAGCTGCTCTTCTCTGGAAGTGGTGTTGTTTATATTAGTTCAGATAGTAGTGCTTGATTTCACTGGACCAACGTTTTGGGGATACACAGCTCTTTTTCTTAGCTGTCTAGCGCCTGTTTCGGAGGCCAGCCTCTTAAATTTAGGGGGTCCCTTATAGTCTATTCGTGATAAGAAAGCAGTAAAGTCATCACTGTCCCGCGGCCTAGCCACGCCCCGTAACCAATCAAATCGTTTCCAATTATCAAGCCAAGTTCACAGTGCCCAGTCGAAGGCAAGCTTTCGAACGCGAAGGTTGTGTCCAGTCCTGTGAGTGTGTGTTAACAGATTTAAATTTAAATTTCACTGCATTCTTATCACAAATAGACTGTAGTAGCCTAGGTGACCCTTAAACTTAGGTCAAAGCTAAACAACCGGTAGGTGGCCCCTGAAAGGAAATAAAATGTCCCCTAAAGATAGGGATTGATGGTGAAATCACCCATAAGACTCAAGCTCAAGAGCTAGTTAATAAAACATTACAACAGTAATTAAACAAATGCCTAAGGGCTGTTAGGACACCATGCTTGCGACACTAACAAGACACCAAATAAGCTGCCAAGTGCGTGTAGAGAGTTTCGTACAACAATAATATTATTATTTATGATACACAAGCAGCTTAAAGCTTATGTGTGCATATCAGTTCACATTTCACTGCACTTGTTTTATAAAATTGTCAAGTCTATTTTTAAAACTGTTCACTGATGGTGCACTAATAACAGTTTCTGGAAGTCTGTTCCACTCGCAGACCACTCTGTTTGACAGAAGGTGCTTGCGTGGGTTACTTGTAAATGAGAGCTACGAATAGGACTAACACCAACAAAATACCCTAAAAGATTCCCTTCTTTCATAATTATAATATTAGTGTGATTAGCACATTACGCATACATACGCATTGCCCGGCGGTGTGATATTAAACGCGAGCATCTGGTTCCAGAATGGGTCGTTCGGGCAGATGATCTCTGTTGAGCAGAACTGCCCGAGCAGTGGGTTGCTGGCCAGCTCCGAGTATCGGCTCACCGACACACCCATGCTGCACTGAAACCGAAAGATGAGGATCAATGTAGATGATAGATGATGAGGTGGGACGTCCGCTGAACACAGGCCCCCAATTCTACAAAAAATGGCATGTCAGTTGATATAGCCAGGGTGCAGAACCCGTTTTGGGCTTGGCGAATGATGCCGAGACGTGCCACCCTAGCTACAAACAAAATTGGTTTCTGCACCCTGGCTATAGCAATTGAAATACAATTTTTTTAAATCCGGGGTCAGGTGAATAATCGGTCCTCTATTGTAACTATTTTACTCAATGAGTATCAATGTAGAGAAGAGGCAAAGATCTTTTGTAATAGTTAGAAATAAGGGCAAAAATCTAAATAAATAAGGGTGTTTTGTGTTTGTGTAGTAATGCCCTAATTTGATGCTAGATGGATTTTCGTAATTTTGATAAAAATTAGGTACCTTAAGCCATTATAACCAAAAATTTATTGATTGAATTAAGTATCTTGCAATGTGAGTGGTATCATTGTAATGGTGGAGCAATCCTCTATCAACTTAAAACCCTCCTAACCTTAGTCCAACCCAATATCAGTTTTCTAAACAAAACCAAAAATAGTATCACACATTTTAACATATGGGGTGGCAGATGATCAGTTGTATACTTGTCTCGCCAGTTATTAAATACTCTATTAAACAGAGGGCTACAGTCTATTCATGATAAGAATGCAGTGAAATTTAAATTTAAATCTGTTAACACACACTCACAGGACAGGACACAACCATCGCGTTCGAAAGTTTGCCTTCAACTTGTCACTGTGAACTTGGCTTGATAATTGGAAACGATTTGATTGGTTATGGGGCGTGGCTAGGCCGCTGGACAGTGATGACTCCACTGCATTCTTATTACAAATAGACTATACTTCTCTAACTTTAGCAGCTAACTATTTGTTTTTCAACCTGCACTTGTTAACATGTTTTGGAGTCATAAAGTAGTTCAGTAAAGGAAAATTAATTAAGGAAAACTATAATAATTGAATACTTAACTACTACTACTCTACTCATTGATATTATTTAAAATAAACTGTACTGGCTACCCTCTCCTTAAATCTGTAAAATGTTACTATTTTGAACAATAAATTATTATTATTGTTATTCTATTCTTATTCCTTGATTATTTAAAAGAAACTGTACCGTTTTGACAGTTCACGCCCATGAAGTTTTAATCCCTAATGCATAGGTAATAAAAGCCAATTGTTGCATACAAGCAAAGCGTACAAGTTGCACCTAGGAAAACCGCTTCTATTACCTATGTGTTAGGGGTTAAAACTTCATGGGTGTGAACTGTTAAAAAGGCATTTTATTTTGTAAATGGTGTAGGTATACCCGCTCATCAACACATATTATCTATCTATTGTTCTCCATTGTTTGTTTGTTCGACTGGTGTGCTTCTGAGAGTGAACCATAATTTCATAATTTCTTTATTGCACGGAAAACAATGTGATACATAGTCTTAAAACAAAGGTAAATAGGCAAAGGCGAGCTTATCTCTAAAAAGAGATTTCTTCCAGCAAACCTAGGCAAGATAGGACAGATTGTTCTGAGAGAATTGTCCAAGTGCACAATAAATAAAATGAAGATAAATGAATCTACATAGGATGGTTGAACCAGTTAATATAACTTTGATAAATAATTAAATAAAAATAAATGTAGCACATTAATGTCCCCACCGAGAGGCAATGGCCTTTGGTACCATGATATAGTGGTCGGAAATCATCTCGGCCAGCGTTTGACGGAGTGGAGGAAGAGTGCGCTGAGTGAATGTACACTTATGCCCATATTAACCTTCACTCTGTCAAACACTCTGGCCAAGTTGTTATCTGATCACTATACCTGTAAGATTGAGACATCTCCTTTACGCTGGCTCAGAGCGGGATGGAGGAGTTTTACCACTACTACTCTACCAAGTAGCGATAGTCGCCGGATCCTACAGCTTAACGTGTCATCTAAAACACGGAACGCCCGTTAAAATAAATTGCATGGGCCTGAGAATTACTTGTAAACTAAATCAAACTTACACACCAAGGTTGGCTTTTAGTATAGCTACCTATTGTATTGAGTGTTATAATCAATAAGAAGACGTGAACATGGAAACTATAAGGCTAAATTAACTGCAGAAAAAGGTGTAATATGTACGTGTTGATTGATCAATAAGATTGTGCTAAAATAACAGTAAGAATGCAGCGGGTTTGCTGGTGAAGTAGCTAAATAATATTGCTCACCTTGTTAGATGTATCGTTTGAGAACTAAACAGACATAAATAAACCAGAATTTACTCTAAACTAAACTCGACACGAAAATTTTTGCTTCTTTTCGTTTTCTTTCGCGTACAAGTTCTTCTTCTTCTTCTTCTTTTTATTAATGGCGTCCTAACCTCTTTTGAGGTTAATTTTGCCAGTGTCAAGTGGTCAGGTTCTCATTTGAGAACCTGGAAATTATAATGTCTCGAGATGATTTGATGACTATGATGAATTGATGATGATGATGATTTGTCGCTCGTTAGCACTACCCGGGAAGGACGTGAAGGGCTGTGGATTCCAAGTAATTCCTTCGGACGTGAGCGACTGCCTCCCCGCGTACAAGTTCAAGCCACGAAAATAATGCCGATTTGTCAACTATATGTCAAAATTTTCTGGTTAGTTCGCTTTGAACGAAATGTTTGATCAAACTGATAATTTTGTAATGACAGCAGGATAGCCTATAGGATTATTACAGGTCAGAAAGAGATAAACTTAGCACTGGTCGAACCAACGCGTTGCAACGTTCAAAACGAACGAGTTTTCTGACTGTCACTATCACTAGCTAGCCCCTGTTCCGAGTCACGCCAAAATCGATTACATCGTATACGAAGCCGTTCCGAGTCAGTTTTGGCGAAACAAAACGATGGCATATCGTCGTCGTAGATGCGTAATCGATTATGGTGCCAGAGATGGGCGCTGGGAATTTTTCCGAATCCTTCCATTTTGGTGGGAAAATAAGTGGAAATATTGGAAAAATTAAGGTGTTTTGAAAAGATATCGAATTAGAACCTGCACACGTCGATAGAAGACTACTATACCAACATTTTATGTCATGAGGATATTTTTCCTAAAGCGTCACATAAGCGAGATATTTGATATCATAGAGTGCCAAAGGTTTATTTTTGCAAAATCATTCACTCAAATATCTCGCTAATGTGACACTTTACGACAGATTTTCTTATGAAATAATTTGTTGGTATAATAGTCTTCTATCGACGTGTGTAGATTTCATTTCGATATCTTTTAAAAGCACTTTAATTTTCCCATATTTACACAAGTTTGATGGGAAAATATGTGTAAATAGTCTAAAATAAAGATGTTTTACAAATATATCGAATTTAAACTTAAACAGGTCGATAGAAGACTATTATACTGACAATTTATGTCATGATGAAAATCGACCTAAAGTGTCACATAAGCGAGATGTTAGAGTGACCCCAGTAAAAAATGGCAACACTGGTCACAAGTAGTGACCCCTGTCAACAAAGTGACATCTGATCATCATCAAAATACAAAAAAGATATGGGAAGTAATTAAAAACATAACACATACCAAAAGAGTAAAAACAGCTGCCACTGAACTTCTCACGTCTACCAAGAATAATAACACTGTCGATGATATTAATGATTTTTTCATAAATATAGCCAGTAATATAGCTGCCAAAACGTACGGTGTTATTGAGACAATTGATACCACTGAGGATGCTCCCCCATCTCACCCCAATCCTTCCCAATCCTTTGTTTTAATCAATACAGATGAACGCGAAGTTGAAACACTTATCACTAGTGGCTCTGTGAGCTGTAGACCTCGCGAGTATGTCGGTGGGAAAGCTGAACTGCTAACACACATAAAAAAAATAACCCAAATAATTTTCTTTCAATAACACATACAAACTTATGAATGTACCTGGTTACGTACATGCAGTATGAAAGTAGCCGCACCAATAACTTTGTAAACTACATTTCGCGATCTTTTATACAACCTATTGACTTTTTACTAAAATTATATAATCTATTTCACTCTCATAGTCTTTACAAATCCAACGACACCTCATTTGTTAATATCCATCGAGCCGTTTGGGTTGTAGCGATTTTTTTACATTTTAAAACCCCATATCTCCGCCATTTTGAAAAAAATCTAAAAACTGGCTAGAGTAAAAAATTCTATTTATTTTTTCAACCTGCTCACAAAATTTCACGAGAATCGGTTCATAAATGCGACCTGTAGAGGAGAACAACCGGACATACAAAAGCATTTTTGCCCAAACCTGAAACGGAGACGCTTCGCTCGCTCATCTGTTTCACTCTCATGGTCTTTACGAATCCAACGACACCTCATTTGTTAATATCCATCGAGCCGTTTGGGTTGTAGCGATTTTATCTCCGCCATTTTGAAAAAAATCAAAAAACTGGCTCGAGTAAAAAATTCTATTTATTTTTCCAACCTGCTCACAAAATTTCACGAGAATCGGTTCATAAATGCGACCTGTAGAGGAGAACAACCGGACATACGAAAGCATTTTTGCCCAAACCTGAAACGGAGACGCTTCGCTCGCTTCGCTCGCTCGGTCAAAAAGACTAAAAAATAATAGCTCCACTGGTTGGGACAATATTCCTAATAAAATTCTTAAGGATTTCAGCTATATTCTCGTTCCTCCACTGACCTACATCTTCAATATTTGCCTTGACATTGGATGCTTTCCCACTGTCCTAAAAAAATCGGTTGTCCACCCCATTCATAAGGCTGGGGATAGAGACTGTGTTAACAATTACAGACCTATTTCAATTCTGCCTGCGATATCTAAACTCCTAGAACGTATCATAAATAGTAGACTAATCGACTATCTTGAAAAAAAAGGCTTGCTCTCCGATCAACAGTTTGGTTTTAGATCTGGTAGATCTACTGATGACGCGGTCCATGAACTCACAAGTCATATTGTTGAGTGTATGGACAGAGGTCTGAAGACAATAGGTGTTTTTCTTGATCTAGCGAAGGCCTTTGACACGGTCTCTATCCCTATATTGCTAACAAAATTGGAAAAAATGGGAATCCGAGTTACTCAACTCAAACTTTTCAGAGACTATCTGGATAATAGAGAGCAGTGTGTCAAAATAGGTGAATGTGTCAGTTCTGACCTTAAAGTAACTCAAGGTGTGCCTCAGGGAAGCATTTTAGGTCCCACACTCTTTCTTACCTATATCAATGAATTGTGCGATGTTAAACTTCAAAATGGTACAATTTTCTCTTACGCAGATGACACAGCACTCATCTTTGCCTCGAAAACCTGCGATCAAACTTTTGGATATGCTCAGGAAGGTTTTAATAGGGTAACGAAATTATTATTTAGCAATGTTCTTTCATCATGGCTTTTACAGTACGAAACTCTTCCCAACCGGCACCGAGATTTAAGATCATTGCTCATACCTGCCAAAGACCTGTGGACTGTAACTGCTGCTGTAGTTTTCTTAAAAAGACTGACACAATAAGGTACTTGGGTATTCTGTTGGACAAAAATTTAAACTTTTCGCAACACATAAAATTAATCACCAACAGAGTACGTAAACTCATTTACGTCTTTAAAAATCTCAGGCATGTAGCGGACCCACGGCTCTTAAGACAGGTTTACTTGGCACTGTGTCAGTCGATTATAACTTACTGCATTTCATCTTGGGGTGGTGCCGGCAAAACTGATATGTTGGGCCTTGAGAGGGCTCAAAGAGCTATTCTCAAGGTATGCACTTTTAGGCCTTAACTCTTTTCGACATACCACCTTTATCAGACATGTAGTGTCCTCACTGTTCGCCAACTCTTCATACAGCATCTCATAATTTCATAATTTCTTTATTGCACACAATTAATTGCAATGACAAAAAGTAAATAAAAACAGTGTACAAAGGCGAGCTTATCTCTAAAAAGAGATCTCTTCCAGCAAACCAAGTTCCGATGAGAGAGTTTGATATATCAGCAAGGGTAGACCTTTGTGTACAACAATATACCTACGAGTACAAAGCTAGAATATACTTACATCCAAATACATCCTAAAATTAACTACCAAAATATCTCATCTCGTTCTCAGGCAACATTCAAAACTTTTCTTTGGCCCAGCTGTACTCTCTACACGTCGGAATGACAGAGTATTCAATACGCCATCAATGCAAAAACACCGATTGGCTTTTTCTGAAAGGTTTTTCCTGTTCTTGGGCCCTCGTCTATACAACAAAATCAATCAAATTCTCAATATTTATCCCCTTAATAAGAACATCTGCAAAACTCATTTAACGAAGTGGTTACAAACTCTCTGCTATGAAGAAACCGAATGTCTACTTAAATCATAGTTACAATTTGCTTGTTTTTTACATCACACACAAACACTATCATACAATTACACACCCTGCATTTAACTTTCATTAGTTTTGTGCAGACACAACTCAACACCTCAATCACTCACCCTACTTTTCAACACCTTTAATTAGGTGTATAATACTACATCCTACCATTTCGGAAGAGCAGCCACACTCTTTACATTCCTACACAACATTCCTATTTTTCCTATTTTTTCCAAATTCTACATCCATAATTTTTGTTTTCCGCCCCAGTACCTAGCACCAAACACAATCTACTTGAGAAGTAAGTTGCTCATCCTATCATGTAATTTATTGAGCACCATTTGACAACCGAGATACAGTGTTTTCACTAGTTCGGTTGTCACTGATCCCTCCTATTTTACGATAAATGTTCCTAATTAAGTATCTCCTTATTTTAGTTAAGTAGAATCTGTGTAAACCATGTTATCTGTCAATAAACAAATTTCAATTTCAATTCAATTTTAAAAGCACTTTAATTTTCCCATATTTACACAAGTTTGATGGGAAAATATGTGTAAATAGTCTAAAATAAAGATGTTTTACAAATATATCGAATTTAAACTTACACAGGTCGATAGAAGACTATTATACCGACAATTTATGTCATGATGAAAATCGACCTAAAGTGTCACATAAGCGAGATGTTAGAGTGACCCCAGTAAAAAATGGCAACACTGGTCACAAGTAGTGACCCCTGTCAACAAAGTGACATCTGTCAACAATGTTAAGTTATCACCAAGTCTTAAGATTTAATGATTTTGTAAAAAAAAGCTTTTGGCAATCTAAAATATCAAATATCTCGCTTATGTGACGTTTAAGGAAAAAAATCCTCATGATATAAGTTGTTGGTCTAATAGTCCTACATCGATTTGTGCAGGTTTCAATTCAATATCTTTGTAAAACATCTTAATTTTTCCATATTTACATATTTTTCCATCAAAATGGAAGGATTTGGAATAATTCTGGAAGGATATCGGAATTATTCGGAAAAGTGGAATAATTCCGGGTAATTGCAAATCTTTATGGCGCTGACGGCGATTTCGCGGAACGCAGCTTGGTCTTGTCTGTGGGTGAGCGTGACGTTTGGCTGCTCGTCAGAGTAATTGTGTTCTGTCATTCTGTGTTTGGCTGTGCGTTTAGCTTACTTGTGTTCCCTTTCAGAAGTGAAAAATAAAAACAAATCCTAAATAAAACACCGTTCTCTTCTCATCTAAAATCATATTAATTCTATCGAAGAATTGTATACTGACTGTGTTGTGTGGACTTTAATTCCCTTTTGTGCACCTGCACTTGCAGCTATTTCATCGCGAAAATAATTTGCTACTGGCTGCGCAGGGTAAGTGCGAAATTACTGAATTATATTTTTTCTAAATTCAAATTATAAGCTTCTTTTGTTTTATCGTGTAAATCGTGTTCCATGTTTCATTCGACCTCTTTTTTACAAGTATGCATACTTTATTTTCAGGATGGAAATGGGAAAACCCCAAAACATGTTTTGTTTTGCTATTCTATCATATCATATTGCTATGGTTTCCATCATCTAATCTGAGGTTTCTATGTTGTGTTGTGAGTTGTGTTTTCATATTAGAAAATATTGCTGGTAAATTGAAAGGGTAAAGGGCTCTACTCATCATGCAATCTGGGTTGGAGTGTAGATAAGAGGGTGCCAAGAAAAAAAAAACTATTTTCGCTTTTCCACCCCCATATTGACACTCTGACCTGAAAATCAGGAATAGGTCCAATAGTTAGGTTTAGGTTTTACCTGGACGACATTATACATCCAGCCTTTTTGGTTTTTATAGTCATTGTCACAAGATAAATTCTGGCTGTTAGGATCATATATTTGTTTACAAAATTGTGGTATGTAATAAAAAAAAACTTGCATACTTATCAAACTCGAAGGTATTCCTTATTTATTTGACAGCCATATATATAGTTGGGCCCAGTAGTACCACCCACACAAAGATACCCAAGTAAGTAGCTGTCATGATGTCATGCGATCCTAAATGATAATTAAGGGCACATGCACTTCCTCTTTGCATGCAATGCATCAGTTATGAATATTCATCATGAATTTTAATTAATTCATAAAGTGTATAGTAATAATTCTTAAGTTTAAAAATATTGTAGGTACTAGAATTATATAGAAATAAACATAAATTAACAAAAAAACACACATTGTTATGTCACAGTAAGAGACCAAATAAAAAATGCAGAGAAAGATGAGAAATGAAATGTGTCCTCCATATTAGAAAATAAGTAATTAAGGTCAAAAATATTATGAATGACTGAGTATTTTAGTGGTTCTGTGAGCTGTAGACCTCGCGAGTATGTTGGTGGGAAAGCTGAACTGCTAACACACATAAAAAAAATAACCCAAATAATTTTCTTTCAATAACACATACAAACTTATGAATGTACCTGGTTACGTACATGCAGTATGAAAGTAGCCGCACCAATAACTTTGTAAACTACATTTAGCGATCTTTTATACAACCTATTGACTTTTTACTAAAATTATATAATCAGTTTCACTCTCATAGTCTTTACAAATCCAACGACACCTCATTTGTTATTATCCATCGAGCCGTTTGGGTTGTAGCGATTTTTTTTCTCCGCCATTTTGAAAAAAATCAAAAAACTGGCTCGAGTAAAAAATTCTATTTATTTTTCCAACCTGCTCACAAAATTTCACGAGAATCGGTTCATAAATGCGACCTGTAGAGGAGAACAACCGGACATACGAAAGCATTTTTGCCCAAACCTGAAACGGAGACGCTTCGCTCGCTTCGCTCGCTCGGTCAATAACCGCAAAGATAACTTTGTCATTCATACAAACACTATGAAAAACAAAGTTACTACACAAACATCCAGTCTTATAATTACTTTAATTTAATTAATTACTACTACGGAACCCTTCATGGGCGAGTCCGACTCGCACTTGGCCATTTTTTATACACCGTGGCAGTGGCACTGAGCATAGGTGTGTGTGGCTTTTTACCTGACAACCTTTGTCTTAGAGTCTGGGACTTAGACGAAGATTTTACTTTATGCACTAAAAAAATAAATTACGTGTTCTAAGTAGGTACCTAGGTATATTTGTAAATATCCAACGAAAATAAATGCATTTGATTTTGATTTTGCACTAGTGCATAAAAGCGATTTTATGCAGCCTATGGCCTATACCCAACATAAAGACTTCACGAGCCTGAGAAGTGAAAAACTTAATTAATCTTTACCAACAATAGTTACCTACGTAAGATTAAATTTATCCATTGAATAACGATTTAACTCAATCATTTATCCATTGACCCCAATGTAGGACGCAGTGCCAGTGGCTAAAGTAGCAGTTATAGTTAATTTAACATCCTATTTGGGCAGCCAGACACTCGTTGAATTTTTAATAAATAACTCCGCCATATTTATTTGTCGGAATTCCTTTTTCAAATCGGCGATGTTCCTTTCCCGCTATAGTTTGTCGGAAACGGAAAGTGTGAATAGTCGCGCGTCGAGTGATTTAAAAATGTTATTCAATGGCCAGTTCGAAATCTAAATAAAATTTATTAAGTATTTCAAATCAATGCAAGTACATGAATAAAACCAAAATTATTTGTGCCAAAAGACTGATTTTCCAAAAAAATGACCTGAGTACTTTTCCAATAGTAAAGTTCGAGATTCAGATAGAAATTCGTTGTTGTGTTTTCGTTCGGGGTGTATGAACTGCGCTTTTGCCAAATGTCGTCTAGTGCATCGACGTTTGGATGCTTGCCAAGACGGTTAGATCTGTCTCTACATTTGGCTTCTGGAAGGAAAATCACCTCACTAACGCTGGATGTCTGTCGCTGTTTAGTGACAATTCCAATGCTACCTTGGGAACTGTGGTCGGTGTTTTCTCTTCATTCAGGTATTTTGTTGTATTGGTGGTCGCTCGTATTTTTCGTTCCCGTAGCCCTTAACCGTTTGACTGATACCCAATTCTTGATGTCTCTCGTCGTGTGATACAAGCGGCACTTTATTTGTACAGCATATCAGTCTAGTATAGCAGCTGGTATATCGGTGTAATTAGAGGTCGATTAAATAGTGATGATCTTAGGGTCAGAGATAATCCCAATCATATTGATTGACAATTCGATCATCGTAAGTATGTAGCTTTGCGTTGTAAAGAAAGTAGAGAAAAACTACGATAACATGACGCACGCGCCTCATCAACTATGAAAAAAAACCCAGGAATCCAGAACTGTTAATAATGGTTGTCATCAACTTATTATATAAAATACACAAAAAAATAAATTTGTTATTTATTTATCTTCGCTCCCAGCGTATTCTACGTTGGTGTTTCATCGGGTACTATTATTAAACATTGTAGCTTCCCCGAAAGATGGTATTTTCATGAATAATCTCCCTTCTGTTCAGTAGTCGCGACTTACGTGTGAAAGGCTGACGCGTGTTATTACAGGACTCTCTTCAGGAGCTCTTGAATTTGTGGTCTCCACCTTTTGCATTCAAAATCATAATCTTAATAAAACCTAAACTCTTTGCGTTAACACCAACGTCGATTGTGTTTTCTTTGTGAAAGAAAAGTGGCCAGTGTTAATTTTCGATAGCGGAAGGGAAGGGTTTTGAAAATGGAACGTGTCGACAAAATTCCGTCTTCAACTTCAACACCGCGAACGTGTGTGTTTTCATTTCATATAATTTCGTTGCATTCCTCGTCGTAGCATTTTCGAAAGATTTATCGGTTTTACCCAGTAGTTCTGTTGCATACTTGGTCGTTGTTGTGACTTGGTGGATATTTATTTATGCCTGCTGCTGATGCTGATTCACATTTAAAACTAAACTCTCGTTCCGAAATATGACAAGCTATTTTGGTCTCACTTCCTCATTCCTTATCTATCTTCAGGTGACTTTCTTTTGGCGGGAATCCAAGTTTTCTTTAGTATTGCATCATAAGAGAAGCTTAGCTAAGCCGTTGATACGCTCTATGATCAGTGATCAGCTACGTGTTTGTTTTTCAGCAAATCTTCGCTTTCCGCAAATAGTCGTGTAATAAATAAAATGCACAAACTGCTATTAAATTAAAGTGCCTTGTTAGATGTCATACTGGCTTTAAATTCCCGAGGCGCGAGGGAAAGAAAATAACATCTTGACTTTGATTATTTGTTAAAGTTTGAGTTCTCGGTTGTGCATGCGAGCCTCGGATCGGTGGAACTTTAAATTGATACTGAGGATCAAACGAAAGTCGTATGGTCCGTATGGTTTCCATCACGAAAGGCGATTTAATTACATTGGAAATCTTGGTTTTGGAACTTCTTGACATAGTTTAGTATTTATAGATCGAAACTGGTCATGCTCTTTATTTTTATTTAATAATATATGGCGGACAGATTTAACGCACAACCAAGGTTTCTGCACACCACCAAATAGATCTTCACAGAATCTCTCATTCTCATCAGCTGAGGTGAAAGGGAAGAAATCGTAGAGGTATCTATTTTAATTGTCTCGTTCTTCATTTAGACCAGCTTGAGTGATGCGATTTTTAGTTGTGTTATATTTTGGGTTATCTTTATCTACGATGGTCTATCATTATTATCATGTATGTGCTTTGTAAAGAAAAGTAGACCTTTGTTCTAAACTAACGTTCAGTACGGGGCCTTTGTTTTGGCACGACGGGTCTCGTCTCGCTCTCTCTTTCTCTCTCTCTCTCTTTCGCTAAGTCAAACGCCGAGTATCATACTCGTTGCATCTCGGTTCCCGTCCCGACGAACTTGCCAAAACAAAACATTATCTTGGTTCAGCCACCATCCTCATTACTATAAGCATAGATTGATATCGATGAAAAGTTATGAACTTCATTCAAGGTCTTGGTCTTCATACTTAGGTGGTCCTTCGAGGGAGTCAATCCCACTGTTACTTCTTTTAGTAGTTTCATCATAATGTCATTGAACTGCATCAGCTTAGACGTCATACAAACTGTCTGCAATCTCAAATCAAGACGGATCCACATCATGCAATCGAAATAAACCTATTTGTTACTCCACAATATCGTTACTAGCAGGTAATTGAGGAACTAATATTTCATAATGGCCGCCAGTTTTAGAAGTTACTGTGTTGACGCACCGCGCTCATCTATGTTTTGAATCAGCGCCCCCTCTCAAGATGAAGAAGACAGATGCTTGCAATCAGCCAGTCTGAATATTTTCACTTTTTTTTTCAGGTTCTAATTTTGAACGTGGCCACGCGCGCCAGTGTTGGCGCGTGCGCTGTCTAGTGCACTTCTGGATTCAACATTTGAATTTCGAGATTTTGCTTCTTTTTCTGTATTTCGTGACATGAAAAAGGTCTGTTTTTTGGTATAATATGTTTTTGGCGCGACCTGACTTTCTGTAAATAATTCTAATTGTATTTGGTTGTGTTACTTGTGTTAGGGTACTACTGCTTTGTGTGTGTGGTATGTGCAGTGGGCATACTTTGCGTGCAAAACATTGAAGCGTGCGGAGACTACTTCTAGATGACATTTAAGACAAAACTGCGTTTAGTCTTTTAGTTGTTATATTATAGGCTTGTTGATATTGCAGTCGTATCTTTTATATTCTTTGGTGTTTTGAGATTTTGTCTAACTTCCTAATCTGAATTCAGCTTCATTTGTAATTAATTATCTTTTCTTTTCCATAGTTTTGAGCCCTACCATAGAGTCCTGTAAATCTGCTGACAGTCGTTCGCTATTTTTTCGAATTCTCATTCGAATGCTCATTCTGCTGCCGACTAAAGAACTGCTAATTAATTTAAAACAACTGGCCAGTGTGATTAGTGATATTATAAACGTGTGATTTTAGACCATAGACAAATAGTGAGTGATATTAGTGTAAATTTTTAAAAAGTTAGCATTCTAGTGCTAGTGAAAAGCCGTTAAAAATGGGTAAAAAGAAGAAAAACAACGCCAAGAGAGGCGGAAACAGATTTTTTCGCTGGATCAAAAGGTAATATGAAAAAATATAAGTTTATTGAGTGAGAACTAACTCATATCATATAGCAGTGTAAAATAATTGGAATGGCTAGTATTAACAGTTATGTTGAGCATGATTGCAGCTTGATTGTAAAATAACAATATCTATATTGAAGTTTTAATCTAAGTATTTGTTCCGATCCGAATCATTAGCTATTAACTTAGTATAGGTACTGAATCAAACTACAAATGGATCTCATTATTTTTAATACGACATAAATACCTAGTTCAGCCGATTAATTTTGATTAATAATCTCAGAGACATTGATATTAGGAATATAACATGCGGGAAAAGCGTCACGCCTTTTCCCATACGGGTTGGTAGAGGCACAACTGTGCCCACTTTCACTAGTGATTCAATACTTTATTTTGGGTGACAGGGGGCTAACCTATTAGGATGTTTAGAAACAACATTTTGAGTCTGCCATATCGTTTTGGACGGTAATGGAAATAATTTAATTTTCAACACATTGCTCGTAAAGTGACCCTATGTGACGTTGGTTTTCAGAATCATCATAATGCTGACTATACTATACAAGTTGCACCTAGGAAAACCGCTTCTATTACCTACGTATTAGGGGTTAAAACTTCATGGACGTGAACTGTCAAAACGGGCCTTCTATTTTGTGAAGACTTTAGGTACTATTATATCAAGATCCACAAAACGGAGCGTCACAACATTTTTTTCCGTATAAGCATAAACATTTACATAAATGCACATACATTGCTTCTGGCCCCAAGATATGGTCCAAGACCTGGGTTTTTTTCTTCGTCCCCAGCCGTGATTCGAACCCGGGACCTCTCGCTCGGCAAAAGTGATTGTGGCAGCGTTTTGTGGCTTGTGGCGACACTAAATGTGCAATATCAAAATCATGTATTGAAATGTATTAAAGAATATCAAGTGTGGGTAGACTAAAATAAGTATTACCTTTTCGCAATTCAAATAGGTATACAGACAGACAGAACTCGCCAGTCGGGTTTCGCCCACGTCGGAATACGGACGTTTCTTAACTGTGGGCGCTCAAATATTAGCCAGGTATAATATTATACCTAATATGTTAGTTTTTTGGATCAGTTTAAGCCGAATTTGGAATGGTCACCTTATTTTTAAAGGTTTGATTTGTGGTATTAATTACATGGCGAGGCATTTGAACAAAAAAAATTGCTTAAGGGTATCAATGATCTGAGTATGATGCTTAAAGGTGTAATGATGATTATAGATCTAAGCTGCCGGTGATGATGGATGGTTACATGTTTGTGACGTCGCTGGTTCTGGTTCCCACAACACAGGGTATCCTAGTGTGGGGCCAGGAGCAACGTATGGGCTTATATGCAAATGTTATGTATGTTATTCATACGTGTGGCATGAAATCAAACAACGCCCTACAATTTTCCGATGACTTCGTTGGGAGTTCATGCGTCCAATCGATGTATTTTTTCTAAGAAATAGGGAAATCTGGTTTCTTCTATAATTCGCACTTACTGCTTGGCTAGTTGATAATTATAGCAAAATAATTTGTATTCTTTGAACTAAATTATATTTTCAATCATGCGTCTATTGAACATTGATGCCGGTAGAGTCTGACTTGTTATCAAGTGCCAGAATGGAGAGGAGAAAAATAAAGTCGCCGGTGATCAATTCGGTTACATAGAAACAGTTACGTTAATAATTGAAACAAAAAGTAAACTTTAGAAAAAACCGACTTCCACAAACCCTATTTGATTAGATTGAGTTTAAACAAACTGTAACCCCTTATCCCCCCCCCCCCTTGGGGAATTAATTTTGTCAAATCCCATATCAGTGCTACCCCACGCTACTAAGGAACCCCTGTACAAAGTTTCATGGCTCTAGGTCCACCGGTTTAGGCTATGCCACAGAGTACATTATATCGTTGCCTGCCCGTCAGCCACGCATTGTATTTGTACCTAGTATTGAGCAGATCTGGTGGCCATATGTGGTCTTCATCAGCAGTTCCGCATCACAATATTATGCTTACCATGTGAATTTGCACGAGTTATTATGAAAAACACAAAAATCACTATAGGTCTGCCTATAATATTTGAAGAGTTCCCTCGATTTCTCCAGGATCCCATCATCAGATCCTGACCTGGTGTCAATGGGACCAATGGGAAGGTAAACACTTTCAAACAAAAAAATAATTTTCTAAATCGGTCCATTCGTTTAGGCGCTATCGGGGTGCAGACATAACCTCCTTTGGGAAGTCGGTTAAATAACACTCTGAGGACGTCGTTTTGCGTATGATGTGTCTCGGCAGGACATTGTCTCTAGCAACTCATAAAAATATCTTAATTGTACGTAAGTGTGCCTCTACCAGCCTATAGGGAAAATATCTTAATTGTACGTAAGTGTGCCTCTACCAGCCTATAGGGAAAATATCTTAATTGTACGTAAGTGTGCCTCTACCAGCCTATAGGGAAAATATCTTAATTGTACGTAAGTGTGCCTCTACCAGCCTATAGGGAAAATATCTTAATTGTACGTAAGTGTGCCTCTACCAGCCTATAGGGAAAATATCTTAATTGTACGTAAGTGTGCCTCTACCAGCCTATAGGGAAAATCGTGACGCTATGTTATCATATCGATATCCCACACATAACTGATGTCTAGACGGCAATATCTACGATCAAGCGTTGATGTGTCATCGAGGTATGCTAGTAATTGGCCTTTGTATATCGCATCCGGCCATTCAGGCGGGTAGGGCCCAAGATCCATAAATAAATAGGCCTCGCGAGCACTCGTGATTAGACCTAAAACGTGTAAGAAAGCAAGCGAGAGATTTCTAAGGCCATAATCCAGCATGACTTCTGAGATTGGGTTATTCCAATATATTCGTTGAAAAAAGTGACAGTTTACCCTGAAAACATAAAATGGGTGTTTATTGTTTGCATTGCTTATTTACACATATACTTGTGTATAACATAATCTTTAGCTCGCCTTTTTGCGCTTTCTGCTTTTTTTCTACAATAATAAGACCAGTTATAAAATATTGGTCCAACGAAACCTTACATCCTCCTCTAAGTAGTGCCTGAAATGCTGACTTGTCAAAATGATGATGCCATGTATTTTAAGATAGTCTTCATTATTCAGTGTGCATTTGTAGGTCTGTCTGACTGACTTCATCATCATAACAAAAGTATGTCTGACAGAACTCCGAGGATACAGTGTCCTAAAATGGAGTGAAAACAATCTCAACTGTACTTTATACATCATCACATCATCAGCACGTGCCACGCAATAAAAAACAGACGCATTTCCGTCTAAAATAGCCTTTATTAGCCTTATAATTAGGGCCATTATGATTTATGTCTGATCTACGCCTTGGAGCGCACCTTTAGGAACATAAACAATGATTCCCAGCCTAGTCGTCTGCGCAACTCCCCTCTAAATTCCTCTTTCTCAAAACCGTCATCCGAAATCATCAAAAATACATTATAACATCCATTACGAGCCAACTGACGGACATCAACACATACCCAGACACCGGCACAGTATTGGAGAGCGCATACGTTAAGGTAGTCGTTCGGAATGGAGGTATAACAGGATTTTGTTTTAATGTTTGAGTCCACGTCATACCGTTCGGACGCCCACTGTCGGCGGTCGTGCGCGTGCGTTCGAAATTCAAACAATTTCTAAGTGAAATTCGGTGTCCCGCAAGGCGGAGTGTTGGTACCGGTAATGCAACGTCCCGTTAAATTCTTTGATTGGTTATTCCGTTTTGATTGCTCCCATTCTCGACGGATCTTGGCCTAAGCCGATCATATCGCTTAAAGTGCACTTTTGATGACTTTCAGAACATCTGACGCTCTCTGTTTCGAAATTTTACGACCGTACTGTATCGTATCATGGTTTTTTGAGAGTTCAAGTGAATAGAAAGTTGTGTGGTTCGTTTGATATGTAAATCCAATCGGTGATTGTGTACCGAACAATATAAGTACAGCACCAGTTGGTAATTTATTCCGACAACTGGTACTAATTCATTCAAGATTGGCTGAGGATTCGAAAATGTCCTGACGAAATTTCTAGAAGAAGGGAAGCATCAGAAAAATCTGTCGTGAAATGTGTAAGTTGTTAAACTCTCTTCATGCCAAATAAAAATATTACTTGGAAGTGACTAAGCGGTAACTTACGTAAAAAAGTCGGTCGACGAACTTAAATAATTACGGAATATGCAATTTTGGACTATAAACTGCAGACTTTAGTCTTTACAATACATTGTCGGGTGGTTATCTCAATGGCTAAAAGGGAGGTGTCTATCTCACAATGTATGGTCACTTTGAAGACGATATGGATCTTGTCTACTTTAAAGTGTTTAAGTGCTTCTCACGATACAACTGTCTATCTTGAGACAGTGTTTATTTTCTCTCTTGTGTATGCTTTTATTTTAAGTGTCAACACGGATTGCCTTTCTTTGCGATTCCAAACCATTAATTTCAATATCAAAAACTCTACTCTCCCTAAATATTCACATTTATTCCTTCACTCATCTGTGGTCAAATCGATCTTTGGTCTTGGGAAGTAGGAAAGTATCATTCATATTCGCTCAATAAAATTAGAGAAATCTTTCTCTATTACCAACAGGACCAGTAATTTCGTAACGTCATTTGATTAAATAATCCTGATTATGTTAGAATTTAATTATAAAGTGTTTCCATTTTTAACCGACTTCCCAAAGGAGAAGGTTTACAATTCGTCCGGATGTTTTTTTTATGTCTAGTCCCCGATAGCGCCTAAACGGATGGACCGATTTGGAAAATTATTTTTTTGTTTGAAAGGGTTTACCTTCCCATTGGTCCCATTGACACCAGGTCAGGATCTGATGATGGGATCCTGGAGAAATCGAGGGAACTCTTCAAATATTATAGGCAGACCTATAGTGATTTTTGTGTTTTTCATAATAACTCGTGCAAATGCACATGGTAAGCATAATATTGTGATGCGGAACTGCTGATGAAGACCACATATGGCCACCAGATCTGCTCAATACTAGGTACTAATACAATGCGTGGCTGACGGGCAGGCAACGCATAGCCTAAACCGATGGACCTAGAGCCATGAAACTTTGTACAGGGGTTCCTAAGTAGCGTGGGGTAGCTAGCACTGATATCGGATTTGACAAAAATAATTCCCCAAGGGGGGGGATAAGGGGTTACAGTTTGTATTAAAATCCATCTAATCAAATAGGGTTTGTGGAAGTCGGTTTTTTCTAAAGTTTACTTTTTGTTTCAATTATCCAAAGTTTTTTTTTTATGCGGAGATAACATTTCACTAAATAGTTATTCAAATTTGGTTCATTAGTTTCTTTTACGTAACTGTTGACATATTGTGAAGCAACATTAGCATTATCAAGGATTCTGTCAAAGTCAGTCAAGTGCGAGTCAGACTCTCACACAGTGTTCCGTACCATCATCGTACAAGAAATAGGATTAAAACACCTCTCTTGTATATGGACAATCAATGGACCCCCGTTATTTGTTAGAATTTTGTTTGGTTCATTATTTGTTGTTATTTATACTCATCGCCAATAGAATTAAACACTCTGTGAAAATTTCAACTATCTACCTATTATTTGTTCCTTCTTCAGATAGAACCCGCTGACGACAGACGGACGGACAGCAGCAGCAGACAGCAGACAATAGGAACACGTTAGGCACCCTTCGGGTACGGAACCCTAAAGAGTGCGTTTACTCAATTTCTCAATACTCGTTCAAGCATATTTCAACAGTTGCATCAATGCCGTGTTTGTTTTAACAATTCACATATTTATCTTTTGGCTGTAACTTTCGATCGTGAGAAGCTTATTGCTCGTACAGGACAGACTGTTTGTTTTTTAGGGTTCCGTACCCGAAGGGTGCCAAACGGGACCCTGTTACTGGGACTTCGCTGTCTGTCCGTCCGTCCGTCCGTCCGTCTGTCTGTCACCAGGCTGTATCTCATGAACCGTGGTAGCTAGACAGTTGAAATTTTCACAGATGATGTATTTCTGTTGTCGCTATAACAACAAATACTAAAAATCAAAAGAAATTTAATATTAAGGGGGGCTCCCATACAACAAACGTGATTTTTTTGCTCATTTTTGCTCTATATTGATAATGGTAGCAGGTAGACGCTTAAAATCTTCACAATATATTGAGTACCTATATTATTTACTTCAAAAATAAATAATAAAATTAAAATTTAATTAATATTTAGGGGAGGCTCCCATACATTTTTTTTGCTGTTTTTTTATAGATATTGGTACGGAACTCTTCGTGCGCGAGTCCGACTCGCACTTGGCCGGTTATTTTTACCTATAGAAATCGTCAGATTCAGATTCAGATTTCATTTATTTGCGTAAATGCGGTTACAACAGGAGGGTATTGGCACGTTCTTCTTTAACCTGCCTGCTCATGGAATCACAATGAACGTGCTAAACTCTCAGGATATGTTTTCAGTTTCAAGTGTACACACCTCGAAACTCTTTGACAGATGTCTGACAGATCACAACGCGGTATTTTACTTTTGGGAACGATTATAGTCTCAGCTTAACTTAGAGTCGTTTTAATAACTGTACCACGTGATCCCCAGTTATGCAGGGCTCATCACGTGACATTGGCGAAATTATTGTGGCAACACACGATAGAAGCCACAGATCAAAAACTTAACTTAACTTAACTTTTGGGAACTGTCAACACGGTAGGTATTTTTGTTCATGAGGTCTATGAACTGAAACGCTGTCTCTTTTACATAAAATAGACTTTATCAAATATAACGGCTAGAAATATACAATTTTGATAGTGTAGGGCTATTTTGTTCATAATGCTTCAACTTATTTGACTACGTCGTCGTCGCATGATACCTTGCATTACCCTGAGTCGATACCAGAAACTGTGACGTCATAAACATATAAACACCGACGGATATCCGAC
This sequence comes from Argyresthia albistria, assembly GCA_963457715.1. Classification (NCBI taxonomy): domain Eukaryota; kingdom Metazoa; phylum Arthropoda; class Insecta; order Lepidoptera; family Argyresthiidae; genus Argyresthia; species Argyresthia albistria. Next base: position 2,206,197 of record OY735279.1, on the reverse strand, counting down.
CGAGCCACTCGATGCCTCAGCGATGCAACTATAACATTTCAAAGAATCTTACGACCTACTGCTCCGAACTAGTTGCAATGAGAAACGCAAGCGTCTGTAGAACTTTCTAGAGAAATGTACTTTGTTAAATTATGCAGTGCATTGTAATGTTTACGTGGGTAATGTCGAAAATCGATGATAGCGATGGGCTAGACCCTATAAAAATATTGCTTTACTACGCATTAAGACACTTTCAAAGTTAACTAAAGGAATAAACAGAATTTAGAGAAATGCATCATGTCTCCGGACTCCGGGGGCAGAACAGCTTCTATTGGTCTCGTCTGCAAGATAAACGATACAGATTACTTTTTTACGTGCCAAAGATTAATTTTTGGCTTAAACATTGCTTCCGAGGTCATGGACCTATCAACGAATCTAATTGCTCTTCCGTGAGTTCGTAGACATTGTAGTACAGAGCTACTATCATTTGTACGATTCACATTTGGTACTTAGGCATTTTATATTTTTACGCTTTGGTGCCATTTATGATTTGGTACCTAGCTGTTACTAAACGGGCTAGGGCTTTACGGAACATCTTGAAGCGGGTCCTTCTCCCCCCGGACCTCATAACGAGTAGTCGTGCCTAAGATATTAGTTCAATTTATTTTCAAATTTTCTAATTAAAATTAACTTTTAAATCAAGTGTAAATATTAGGAGCGCATGAGTTCGAAGAGCTGCAAGCAATTCAAATCGCGCGCCACAACCGAGCGCCAACTCCCACGCCAGCGCTGCAGCATCAATGAGCACAGCGCGGCAGCTCGTAACTACACCCCGCCTACGCCGTACTACTTCATTCATCTGGCCAGAAGACCCGCCTCCAGCGCGTGAGTAACCTTCGCGATTGACCAATCATGTCGCAGCTCTGAGTATAGTGGACGGAAAACAACTTAGTTCCAACTTGTCGATCGCTGCGGTTTTAAGTTGACCTGCCACCTCTTATTTCGTCGATCGCCTGGTACTTTTCGCAGAACTGCCACACAAGATACTACGGGGCGAGTGAATCTCCTAGCGTTAGTAAACTTTGCGCGCTTCATTTGACTTTGCCGTTTCCCCTTACATTAAGCAATAATGGAATGCTGTAAATGCGACAATCCGCTTAAGCAGGAGGACAGCTTAAAATGTGTGCAATGTAGGGAGCAGTTTCACTACCACTGTGTCGGTATAGCAGATTCGGATTATAGGAAAATACTTCCGATGAATAAACCCAAGTGGAAGTGTGCGACCTGCAAACAGCCCAAAAAGCTCAACAGTCCACAGATCACAATACACCAGGCGACAACAGAAGACTTTCTACCCCCGGCTTCGATGGTCAATATCGATACAGCAGGCCTTATGGAATATATGGACAAGAAATTCGAGACCATAAATTCAAGTCTAGCGGCCTTTAAACTCGGTATTAGTGACCAACTGGCTACCTTAACCAAAACTGTCAGCTCTTGGGAGGAACGAATCCTAAAGTTGGAGCTAAATGTGGCCGAGAATATCGAAATTAAGTCACTAATAAAAAGTCAAGAGCTAGACATTACTTCGATGAAAGGCACCATCGAAAATCTTCAACAGACGGTTCGAGATAATAAAGATAATAAAGATACACTTATTAAAGACCTCGAAGATACCATATCGAAACTAAAAATAGACCTAAATGAAAAAGACCAGGACCAACTTGTGAATGAGCTGGAGATCTCAAACATGCCAGAATCGAAGGGCGAGAATCCGATACACATCGTTGCTCTTGTAGCAACAAAGCTCAGCATTCAATTGGCTGAAACTGATATCGTAAGCGCAGAAAGAGTCGGAGGTCGTCGAAACAAAGAAGGGAGAAACCGGAGCCCCAGTAGTACAAACGCAACTACAGAAGAAATCGAGAAGCCCAGACCGATCGTCGTTCGCCTGGTACGACGGCAGAAGAGAGACGAACTGCTGCACAGCTCACGCGTGCGTCGCGGCATCAGCACTGATGACTTTGGATTAGGCAGCTCCTCCGACACACGAGTGCATCTGAACGAGCGTCTAACAAAACAAAACAGGTACCTGTTCTACAAAGCTCGTATGGCAGGCAAACGTCTCAAATGGGACTTTGTATGGACCACACACGGGCGTATATATGCCAGACCTGCAGAAGGCAAACGCCACCACACTATCCGCTGTAACGATGATCTTACCAGTGTTTTTGGTGCTGAAGTGGTTGGCGCATGATCAGTTAACAATAGACTATAATATTTATGCCGTTAGTTTAAGTACCGTAGATTTCCTTATGTTAGTTATATGTGTTTACTTATACTCTTCAATCGCATCTAATGTACTACCGAATTCCAAAATTGATCTCAATTCTTACTGTTACTCTGCAAAATACTTATCCAATACTATCAAGACCACTATATTGAACCCATCACAACTCACATACATATTTGTGAAATGATGTGGTCCAACGATAAAGTACTGAGCCAAGAAATTGATAGTGTTGAACCATTCCAATCGAAAGCAGTTAACATGGCAGAAGATTGTTGTAACTATTTAAAACTGGAAAATACTGATTTAATTATTTTATATTTAAACATACGAAGTATTAGTGAAAATTTTAATGACTTTTTGGTGTTTCAAAAACGTTTGGCTGTCTCTGCGGATGTAATTGTAATGTCTGAGTGTTGGCTGCATACCAAATCATATAGCGATAGAAGTATTGATGGTTATACACTGTACAAATCAACAATACATAAGCAAAGGAGCGACGGCGTTATAATTTATGCCAAGAATAGCCTAAACGTAAGGGTAAAGGAACTAAACATAACAAACTCAAACGCTCTATTGTTATCGATCGACACTCACATTGCAATCTTAGCTATGTATAGATCGCCATCAACATCTGCAGATGAAAGCTTCACTGATTTACTTAATAGGGAACTCCAGCTAGTAAAAGACTTTAAAAATATTTTCCTAGTTGGTGACATCAATGTAAACATTGCTCTTGGAAACGACGATGACGAGGAAGACACCACTGCTATGAAATATGAAGGCATGCTAGCTAATAATCATATGTTTCCCACATCTCGCATTCCCACTCGATTATCAGCGTGTCTAGATCATGTAATAGCTAAAAGTCCCAACCAGATTCTCAATATTACTGTAGACAGCGACGTCACAGATCATGCGCAAATTCTTTGTCAAATAAAGTTCTCTCAGCGATCACACAAAAAACAACAAAAATCTACTATTAGAACAATTAATTATGATAACGTGACAAAGACGTTACAAGACTACGATTGGCTTGCAGTTACACAAATTACCGACGTTAACGAAGCAACATCAAAATTTATAAATATACTTCAGGAAATAATACAAATTAATACCGAAATAAAAACACAGTCACATAAATACACAATTGCAAAACCATGGATTACTGAATCGCTGGTCAAATCAATTATAAAAAGAGATTTGATGCACAAAGACGCCCGTAAACACAAACACAATACAGAACTTCAAACTCAATATAAACGTTACAGAAACACATGTAAATTAGCAACTAATACAGCCCGGGAATTATACTTTGGTCAAAAACTATCAAAATTTGCTGGTGATCATAAAAAAACATGGTCTATTATAAAAGAAGCAGCAGACATCAAGACAACAAAAACGACATCAGCAAATGCTCTTTTATCAACAAACCCTCCTGATGATGTTAATAAGATTAATGAATACTTCATAAATGTAGGGGAAAAATTAGCTAACAAAATACTGGAAAGACTACAGACCGATGGGGAAACGTTAATTAGAACAAATAATCAACTTAAATCATCCGTTGATTCACTCTTTCTTACTTCAGTTGATACCAGGGAAATTTCACAGGTGATCAGTTCACTCAAAAGTACTAAATCTGCAGGATGGGATAATATACCCAATGAATTTCTCAAAAAAACCAAATCTTACATTCTGGAACCACTTACTTACCTTTGTAACTGTAGCCTAAGTCAAGGAGTATTCCCGGAAGCATACAAGAGGGCTGTTATCATACCACTGCACAAAAGTGGCGATCAAGATGTTGTCAGCAATTATAGACCAATTGCTCTACTACCAACATTGTCAAAGGTCTTAGAAAAAGTAATTAAGAAACGTCTTGTAGATTTCTTGGAAACTAAGCGTCTGTTGAGCTCTAAGCAGTTTGGTTTCCGCCAATCTAAGTCCACTAACCATGCCATAGATGATCTTGTAGAGTTTATTAGCAGACACCTCGACCATGGTCAACATACTTTAGCAGTATTTTTAGACTTAGCTAAGGCCTTTGACACCGTTTCAATTCCACTACTATTGCATAAACTGGAAAATATTGGTGTCAGAGGTCTGGCGTTGAGTTTGCTGAAATGCTACCTACAAGATAGGAAACAATCTGTCAAACTTGACACACACCTTAGCAAATTTGCTACGGTTAAGTTTGGAGTGCCGCAAGGTAGTGTTCTCGGCCCCATATTGTTTTTAGTTTATATAAATGATTTAGCTGAACTGGAGAAATCTGCCAGTGGTCACATCATATCTTTCGCTGATGATACAGTTGCTATTTTTACCGGAGTAACTTGGCAACAAACATACAGCAAAGCGGAATATGGCATGGCTATTATAGGTGAATGGCTTTCCAAAAACTTGCTGAGCTTAAATTCAACAAAAACCAAATACATCAGCTTTGCCAAAACAGCTCATAGTGACCCGCCAAGAGAATTTACTGTTAAATTACATGAGTGTGGTGGCAGAACTGCAGCCTGTAATTGTCTATGTCTCGAAGAGGTTAAAAGCGTGAAATATTTGGGTGTGATTTTAGACAATAGATTAAACTGGGCACCCCACATAAAAACTACTTCAGGTAGAGTCAGAAAACTGTTGTATATTCTCAAAAAACTAAGAAATATATTGGACATACACACCCTGTATTCTGTGTACTATGCGCTATGTGAAAGTATTTTAAGGTACTGTATCAGTGCGTGGGGGGGCGCCGCAAAAACATACCTTCTCCGCCTCGAAAGAGCTCAGCGTCTAGTTTTAAAAGTGATGTTTAAGAAACCCATTATGTATAGTACGGATGTTCTTTATTGCGAAAGTAAGTTGTTAAATATAAGAAAACTATTCATTCACTCACTAATGTCACGAATTGTCCTAAGTACGTCATATTATAGCCACGATAAACGTAATTTTAGACTTGATGTACCTATAATCAAAACCATGTTTGCTAGGAGATTCTTTTGGTATCTACAACCATACCTTTATAACAAAATAAGTAAATTAACTGTAATAGAAATAAATGAAAGAGGGAGAATAGATAAATTTCAGTTAAAGAATTGGCTAATAACTGCAGAATATGAATTAATTGAAAATCTTCTTTTGGCAATTACCTAGAGGTCATAGTGCGACAAAATTGTATCATTATTTTATTTTAGTTTTATTATAATTGTCTGATGTTTAACTTTATTTAATGCATGTTAGATTAGAATACTGCACAGGCACGATGTAACTTAAGCTGTGTCCCATGATACGGATTTTTCTAGTATGGGACACTACCCACAAGTTGTAAAATGTTAATAGTGCTTACTGAAATAAATTACTTACTTACTTACTATATTAATTCAGAGATAGGTATAAATTATAATTTTCTGAAGACCAAAATATCACAGAACACTGCACAAAGTTGCACGATCGGGTAACGCTGGCTGGATCACGATTACAAATTACTCGATATTTCTAGGCTGCGGGAATCGATTCAACATTCTTTAGATTGCAACATTTTGCTCCGGAGTAGTTGAGGGAGATGATACTGGCTAGACAGAAACGAAGTTATGAAAATAAAATTTTGCTGGACGTATTCATGGCAGGCATAGAGCAACACGGCCTCCTGGCAGGTTATAGCGCTTATTACATTACGCTGTCGGCAGGGCACGATTTGTATAGACGTCTCACTCTGATAGAACGACTAGAAAGAGACAGTGAAACAGACAGGGCCCTGCCGACAGCGTAGTCTAATAGAGACAGTGAGTCAGACAGGGCCCTGGCGACAGCGTAGTCTAATAGAGACAGTGAGTCAGACAGGGTCCTGCCGACAGCGTAGTCTAATAGGCCCATATAGTTGAACCATCTCATGAAGGAGTTTTAAACTTTAGGTTTAAAGAACCTTATTCTTATGAGCATATCTATATGTATGTCGGCGGCCGATCGTAGAATTGGGCACATCATGATGTGCCCAAACGTAAAATATCATGAAACGATAAAATCTCTTATGTCAAACATTGCGGTAGCTTAGGCGAAGACTAAAGGGGGCGAGCGCAGCGAAGCCCCCGAATAGTCTTCGTGTTCGTTTGACATGTATAACACAAAAAACATCATGTACTGTAGTGCTGGATAAAAATGCTTTTAAAAAACATGTTTTCGTTAAAACCCGCATCATGATGTGCCCGATTCTACGATCGGCCGCCGACATATATACAATGCATGCAACCATGAAGGATTTCATAAAGATGTACATATTTTGTTTGGCTATAGAGTTTCATTGATCTGGGCAAAGAGTTTGCATCCTCCTTTCTGCCTTTATCTATGGATCTGAGTTATGGGGCGATTCAAGAAAGTTTCTGGGCCCATCACCAAAACTAATACAGTATACAGTACAGCAAAATCGACTTATGTAAATATTTAACTTTTTGGGTACGGTATTGAGTATTGACTGAGTATTTAATAATATTTTTCAGTTTCCAACTTTGAATCAGTAACTTGAGGAAACCGGAAACTGCGATACTATAGCCTCAATAAGTCAATGTCCTAACTCATGTCCATGTAATATTTCACGCTCCGTTACACTACATTCGTTCACTGATAGATCACTTGCGTCCAATCTGAAGAAAAAATTGAATTAACGGTCGTACCGGCCATTTGACAGTCATCGTGATTACTGATTATTACCCATATAGAAGCGTTGGATTGAGGAATTAAGTGTTTTTATGATGAAGGCTCTGGTGGAGGCTCTGGCTCCTGACATACAGGTTACCCTAGTTTAGGAGTTTAGAATGTAAGATTTATAAAAAATAGACATTTTCATTTCATTTTCATTTTCAAGGCAGAATCTAAGAAGTTCAAGAATACAAACTCAATGGGAAAGCACATTGCTGTACAGCTTACTTTCTTACTATATGCACACTATTTGTAACCTGTTTTATTTAAACCCCCTACGACGAAAAAAATGGTTGTTATAGCGCCGGTCTGTGTATGTGTTCTGTCTGTGGCATCCAGTCAAACAAACATCCAGTCTTCTTGCTACTACGGAACCCTTCATGGGCGAGTCCGACTCGCACTTGGCCGGTTATTTATTTATCTATTTAAATAAGCATGCTTTTATATTTCTGATACTGATTGTACAGATAGACGGTCTGTGCGTTATCCAACAGTAAAGCCGCCCCCTAGCCCGGGGAGGACCACCCTACGAAATTGACGTGTAATATAGTTATTGAACCCTAATGCAATGATACAGGGGAACAACCAACCAGCTAATCCATTAGGGTGTGAGTTCTAGACAGACTGAAAAACACATGGTCAATACAGAATGTACCATAATTGAAACAAAAAGTAAACTTTAGAAAAAACCGACTTCCACAAACCCTATTTGATTAGATTGAGTTTAATACAAACTGTAACCCCTTATCCCCCCCCCCCCTTGGGGAATTAATTTTGTCAAGTCCCATATCAGTGCTTCCCCACGCTACTAAAGAACCCCTGTACAAAGTTTCATGGCGCTAGGTCCACCGGTTTAGGCTATGCGTTGCCTGCCCGTCAGCCACGCATTGTATTTGTACCTAGTATTGAGCAGATCTGGTGGCCATATGTGGTCTTCATCAGCAGTTCCGCATCACAATATTATGCTTACCATGTGCATTTGCACGAGTTATTAACGGTACACGGTAACGACATAGGGCGCCTTCAAGTAAACAAGCAATTCAAGCAGCTCCCGATTGAAAATTCATTTAATAATACTTTTAAGTGTCCAACTAAAGTGAAACTAGTGACAAACTGTGAGACTAAGTGACCTACAACTCTTATAGTGTTTTGGCGAACATTGAGACAATATTAGTGCTTTAATCCACCGAAAACAAAAATTGGCAGTTATACATCAAATTCAAAAATAGTGGTATTTACCGTATAATTATAGCGTTAAACAAAGTTTTGTGAAGTGTAAAACTATGAAACAAACAATTACTAATGCGGAAGTGAAGTAACTAATATAAAATACATAATTTTATAATTGGGATCACCGATTAATAAGACCAGTAGCTCCATCTAGTTTACCTAAAAATCAAGTTACAGGTGCGCTATTCACCGATAGAGGTCGCTAGGAACGCTACTCATCACTAGAGGGCGTTACTAGTTCATAAGAAAGAAAGATCTAAAAATTGGAAATTATGGCACCCAAGAAATTATTACTGACTTGTGCAGGCTGTTTACAAACAATACCTGATAGAACATACCTATGCTGTTCTATATGCAAGGAGAACTACGATCTGGACTGTGCAAATGTTTCCATACAACGATTTTGCAACACTATGTCTGTTACCAATAAAAATTCGTGGAAATGCCAGAAATGCTACTGCAATATGCCAAAAAAAGACAACACAAACACCCCTGCCCGAGCACAACAACCTAACCCATCTGAAGAAGGTAAACCCGCGGCAGTAACGGTTTCAAATATAACCTTAAGGAAAAGAGCTCATAATTTGCAAATTTCTACCACCTACTCCGACGACGATGATATAAGCGTCCTTGGGGATACGCAAATCAATTCGGCAACAATTTCCTATCAACAATTCGAAATACTATTAGACAATAAACTGGAAACAATGAAAAGCTCTATATTAACAGACATTAAAAATATAATGAAAATTGAAATATCCAAGACAATATCTGATCTCAAAAAAGATATCCAGCCTACAATTACAACCCTGACTGATACCCAAAATAACCATGAACTCCAAATAAATTGCTTAAACAATTACATAGATGAATTGCGGAGGAAAACTTCTCAAATACAAACCGAATTAATTGCTCTAACCCAACAAGCTACAAACCGAAAAGCTGATTATCAAGTAACTGGGACAAAACTGGACCTCTACAACAACACAAACACACAAAGGAAAATCGTTCTTTATGGCTTACGAAGTGAACCCTGGGAAAATGAGCAGCGACTCTACGAGAGAATAATATACATATTTCGTGATGTGTTGAACATGGACCTGGAAGGACATGTAGATGATATTAAGAGACTTGGAAAAAAAGGACCTCTTCTGATAGAATTCTTGAGCAAGAAAACTACTCAAGATATACTAAAAAGTAACTACTTATTTAAGAACACGGGACTAAACATATCCTCCTATATGGATGAAAACGCTCGGTCAAAAAGAAAAATGCTCATCACTATTCTTATAGAGGCACGAAAAAATGGCCAAAAAGCGAACATCATTGACAACGAACTCTACATAGATGGGAAAAAACAAGTATTAGACCAAACGACCTCTGCTTCAACTAATCACAAAGAAACGTTCAGCGCTACAGATTACTCGAACAAAACTTGCACCTTTCGTGAATAACCCACCAACACCCCAGCAGAGCCTACGTAATAAAGACTACAAGAAAGACTACAATATACCAGAAAAGGAAATAAAACCCAACTTCAAGAAAATAACATATCAAAATAGACCAACTAACTTTAAAATACTATTCCAAAACTTCCAGAGCATAAATAATAAACAACATTTACTAGAGGCCCTCATAGATGAAGACTCTTCTTACCGAGCTATATGTGTATCAGAGTCATGGCTGACTGAAGCAAAACTGGAGCTTCTCCAGATATCAGGCTACAGGATCGCCTCCCACTTCACCAGAAAAAATAGAGTCGGCGGTGGCGTGTGCATACTGCTACAGGATGATGTTGAATACGAGGACGTCACATCTATCACCGATACCTCCATCGAATATAATCTTGAACTGTGTGCTGTAAAACTGACAAGACAAAATGTTCTACTAATATGTGCTTATTGGAATGGAGATGACAGGGACCGATTCAACTCTCAGTTAAACATCTTGCTCAACTTATTGCAGAAGAAATATCCTAAGACTGATATAGTTATAGGAGGTGATTTTAACATTAACATTCTAGAAATTAATAATAAGCCTAATCGTTTCATACAAACCATGTCCGAACACAATTTCACTCAATATATAAATTCCCCTACACACTTCACAAAAACAAGTAGCTCCTGCATTGACTTAGTATTCACAAACTCTAACAAATACCAAGAGTCATCTGTAAAAAACCTAGGATTTACAAATCATATGGCTATTGAATTAATCCTTAAAATACCCCCACCTCTTTCTCCTCAAACTGATTTCTGGCACACACATAAAAGAATGTATTCAAAAAGAAACATGGATCTTTTCAAAAATTCACTCATAGATATCGACTGGGAAAAAATCCTGATCAGAGAGTCAAACGTTAACGATAATTATAATATGTTTCACTCAATCCTAACAGATATATTAAATAAATTCATTCCAATTCAAAAAATAAAACTTCAGTTCAAAAAGAAAAAACTATGGTTGACCACTGGTATCAAAAAATCCTGCAATAATAAGAGACTCCTAAAGTTTCATGCTCTACAATCTAACAGCGAATTACTATACCATCACTATAAAACATACGAAAAAATGCTCAAAAAAACAGTAAATACATCAAAAAAATTACAGTATATATCACAAATGAAAACATCAAACAACAAAATAAAAACTATGTGGAAAATAATTAATGAACGTACCAATAAAAACAAATTAAAATTAAAAGAAAACATTAAACTAAATATAAACGCCTTTGAACAATCAGACCCCAATATTATCTCGAAACATTTCAATAACCATTTCGCTTCGATAGGTCAAATTAAACATGCAAACGCCAAGGGACGACCAGTAATACTTCCTACTACAAACACAATGTACCTTCACTTCGTTACATATCGTGAGGTATCTAAAATCATAAGAAATCTCAAAAACAAGAAAAGCTGTGGTTTCGATGACTTCCCCCCAATTCTATTTAAGCATTGCGCTGACCTACTTACTATACCCCTTTGCCTGTTAATCAACCAATCCTTCGAACAAGGCGTATTCCCATCACTCTTGAAGAAAGCAGTTATCACACCAGTTCATAAGAGAAAATCTAAAACCAACACTGACAACTATCGGCCCATTGCAGTTCTTCCTACATCAGCCAAAATATTTGAAAAAGCTATCCACGATCGAATCTATTCCTTCTGTGAAAAATTCAACGTATTTCATCACTCCCAAAATGGTTTTCGGAAAAATCATTCAACTACTCTCGCCGTCTTTAAATTCACACAGGAAATTCTTAATATACTTAAAAATAAACATTACGCTGTTGGTATACTGATCGACATGACGAAAGCTTATGATAAAGTTCAGTTTAATATACTGTTGAATAAGTTAAACGGTGTGGGCATTAGAGGCAAAGCACACGACTGGCTTACTTCATATTTGCACAATAGAGAACAATACGTCCAAATAGAATATTATAATCAGACTACAAGAGAAATCGTATACCATAAATCTGACTGCATAACTACTCATGCCTCAATACCTCAAGGTAGCGTAATCGGATGCCTACTTTTTGAAGTAAAACTTCTTGGGGCACGGGGGTAAAATTTATTTAACCTCTCAACTGTGGGTTATTCATATATTTGCTTTTCACTTGCTACTAGCCGGGTGCTATCACGAGTGGCTAAGAAATGTAACGGAAATTGGAATCGGTGACGTCAGGGTCGGCTGAAGACTTTTAAAACCGCAACTATTTTCAATACGGTTTTTAACTAATCAGATAAGATAATAATACATTCGTACAATAAAGAATGTTAATTAGTGAGAGAAAAACCTGATGAAACGTTAACAAATAAAAATTATTTTAAGCATTCTTCCACGAGTTCTTGATTTCCGGTATGGCCAAGATGGCGCCGCCGCCGCTGGCTGGGGCAAACACTGGCAAACAAAACCAGTGACGTGACCAAAAACTACTTCGTTCAACCTCTTTGTTGGAACCGGAACTTATGTTTGACAGCTGTGCGATGCGATCCATACAGTTTGTAAGAAAAGAGTTTCATCAATGTCACATACGGGTCGATATCGGTCGGATTTCTAAAATGATGAACGAATCGTTTTGTGGCCGGTAACTATGGAATAGGTACCTAAAACGCGCTGCGTAGTCGCGCAACGGGCAGCTAGTAATCGCATAAAGTCACTTAGAATCATCCAAATGTGATATTTAGTTTTCAAGCAAATTCCGATGTGATGGATGGCTGCATTAAGACTTCTTGAAAACAATAAGTAGGTACCTAGAACTGTTCTAAAGCCACTTTTTATTATATAGTGCAGTTCAAGTCACAAATTAGCAGTTTAGCTACTAAGTACGTGTTATACCTACCTATTTAATGTTTATCTGTAGTAAACGGCCAAAGCGAGGTCTACAGTTTACAGAGCCATAAGTTAAATGGCTTCTGTTTCGCTTATTTGTTTGTATGTAATTTTTGTAATACATATTTTAAAGTTGAATTGTTGTTATAACTGTTGAAATTATACGATTTTGATTTTAATAAGCTTTTGTAATTTTAAAGTTAATGCTTCATGCCAGTCAATAATGTTGAAGTAAAATATAAAAATCGAGGTATGTCGTATGGCGGACTAAGGAAATGTCAAGAATAAAATTAAATAAGAGTTAAAAATCCTAGCAGAGTAGGTATGTATAGGTTAGCGGGGGTAGCATAAGGCACGCCAGTCACCCCAGCCACGCATTTTGTCACAATTTAATGTCATATCATAATGAATGCGCGCTATTTTATGGAGAAACATCATTGAGACGCGAAAGGAGTTGGCAATTTGGCAAAATGACTGCCCCAGACATGTACAAAGACTTCTCAACAGCCAATTAATAGCATTTAAATATTCTCTCATAAATTACTGCGTCTTTAGTTAGTTTGTAGAACTTGAAGGAAATGATTAAATAATTATGAGTTGTCACTTCATACTCTATGATTCCGCCATTGATTAGTGACTTTTGCCATCGTTAAAAATAACATGCAACATAATTGCCAACTAGCAAAACTGTTGAAAACAGGAGGTTTCCAGAGGAGTGGCTAGATGGCGTTATGTTGCATGTGTTAGGAATTATTTATTGTTAAGTTATAAAACTATTCTGATTAATATTATTTTGTTAAAATAATTGGCATTTTATTGTATCAATTGTGAAATGATGAGCTATGTCGCATGAGTTTTGTAAAATTAAAGCGTAACAAAAATGGTTGTCATTTCCGCCACCCAAACTCGCGCAGCAAAATGGCAGCGGAAGTGGTAACCACAATTAAAATAAAATGAATATTGCTGTCAAAATATTTTGCTAAAATATGGTTAGAATTTTATTATGTTGTATTTGAATTCTGAGATTTATTGTGTGAGTTTTAATATTACTATTTCCGCCACTCGAACGCGCGTAGCAAAATGGCGGCGGAAGTAGTAACAGAAATTAAATTAAATCGATAATGAACATCGACTAAATTTCAATAAATACAGTTTGGCCAATGTAAATTATTGTCATATTTTTAAGTATTTTTTTAAATGTCTTTAAATTAATTAAAATACATTTAGTAGTTATTTTGGTTAAGCGAGGGAAAACTTATAAAAGCTTGTGATTTTGTTTGGAGCGGTTAATCTTGTATTGAACGTTGAACGGAGTGAAATATAAATAGTTTAAGAGAGAGTGTTGTTTCATTTAGTTGAAAGTGACTTCGGAGTAAAGTGAGTGTAACATTTCAGAAGTGGGATTCGAACGTAAGTGTTATTTTATTTGTTTTTGACAAATTTTAGTGTAAAGTGTCAGTTGTGCTAGTACTTAGCTGGGGCTACACTCTGGCAGTGCTAGCATGATAGTTTAACTAGGCTTGCTGTATTTGGTTGGGGCACACCCCGATAATATGGCAATTCTAGAATTGTGTTATGGTGGTGAATTTTCAAAATTCGTCGATTCGTTATGACAGTATTTGGCTGGGGCTACTCTCTGGCAGTATTGGCATGATGAATCATTTCTGTATTTGTTTGGGGCACACCCCAGTAGTACAGTAATCTTAGATGTTTAGAATATCAACGTTGACCATTGCGTTGCGCTAGTATTAGGTCAGGGCTACTCTCTGGCAGTACTCGCGTGATGCTGATGCTATTGTTTTTGTATTTGGTTGGGATACACCCCAATGTGATACAGAAATTGTAGCATGGTTAGCAGGATAATTAAGCAGTACGTAGTGCTAAATTTGAATCGTACAGATCACGTAAAGCTGTGGTTCACAAAAAAAAAAAATAGTCCATAGAATGGTGATGTCGGTGCTAATGTTTTCAGATCAACGATATGGATATGGAAGAGGATAGTGATCGCGGTGTGACGCCACCTCTTAGTCAAAGGAGGAGTCGTATTCGGGAAGCGAGCAGTTCTGGCGATGAAGCTCACATGTATCGTAAAAGGGATAGCAGTGTGGACCGGCGAGGGGGCCGGGTGAAACGGAGGAGACTGAGGACACGCAGCCCTGACGACGAGCGCCGCAGCTGCAGAAGAAGTAGGAGTAAGTCTCCTACTTTTAAAAGTCGTCGAAGGGAAAAGCATAGCATTCCACGAACATCACGTGCAAGCCGTCGCAGATCACGTAGTTCAAAGTGTAGACGGAGCCATAGTCGTTCGGTTAGCCGACATTCTAGTAAGGAAGGAAGGGATAAAGTGAAAACGCACCGCAGCACAAATAGTTCGGATCAAATATTTGAATTGTTCAAAAAGATTTGTAATAGTAGTAGGGAGCGGTTCGGGAATACTACTGTGGTGCCCGAATTTGATCCATCCTCTAAAAATCAAACTATTCACACCTGGATTTCAAAGGTAAATGAAATAGCGGCCTTGTACAGTTGGATAGACAAACAAGTAGTTCACTACGCCATACCAAAATTAATAGGGAATGCAAAGCGTTGGTACGAAGGGTTGACAACGGTGAATTTCACATGGCGCGAATGGCAACAAAAATTAAAATCTGCTTTTCCATCAGATGAGAATTATGGACAGACGTTAACGGACATGCTAGAGAAAAGGGCAAGGTTTGGGGAGTCTCTCGAGGATTATTTTTACGAAAAAACAGCATTACTCAATAGATGCGAGATAAAGGGCAAAAGGGCAGTAGAATGTATAATTTTTGGAATAGAAGACAGGGCGGTTCGTTTAGGAGCTGAAGCTGCACAGTTCGATGAGCCGGATAAACTTTTAGCTTATCTACGGAACATTCGCAGTAAAAAGCAAGAAATTAGTAAAGTTCCAATAAGAAGGTTTGGCGCAGCACGTGACCGATCTACTACTACAATGGTTGGCAATCAATATAAAGGACCTCTTAAATGTTTTAATTGTAAAGAAGAAGGGCATGTTATAGCTAAATGTCCCAAACCCTTAAAAAAGTGCTCAAATTGTTTAATAACAGGACACGATGTTACGGAGTGCTATCGGAGACCCAAAACTGACCCCAAAAGTGTTTTGAAAATAAACAATCATACGCAAAATATAACTGAAAATAAATATGTGCAAGAAGTAAGGGTCAATGGTCAGGTTAAACAAGGTTTTATAGATTTGGGTAGCGAATGTACGCTGATTCGCGAGTCGGACGCGCCACAGATACTGGCAGGCTGGAATAGAAACGAGTGTACTACGCTAGCTGGGTTTGGGGGTGCAATAGTAAAGTCGTTAGGGTCAGGACTTGCCAAACTGGAAATTCAAGGTGTTAAAGCAGAGGCACTAGTTCACGTAGTGCCAGACATATATTTGCAATATCCCGTTTTGGTCGGGCAGACGTTTACAGAGCTACCTTTTGTTAACATAACCAAGATTGATAACGAATTGATAATAACTGAACAAATTTATGACGATGTCAATATTAAACTATACGTTTTGAATGAGACTACCATAAGGCCTGGGTGTACTTATGTAGAAGTTTGTTCGATGACGGACGAATACACTGGACCAATTCTAGTGAACGGAGGTATTAGATCACGACCAACTGATTACAGTTTAGAAGAAGGTGTATTCAGTTTAGATAAGGGTAAGGGATTGGTATTGGTAAATAACCTGTCAGACGAAGACTTAGGTTTCCAAAAAGGGGAGTTGATAGCTAGAGCTAGAAAAATCAAAGTATTTACTATACGGCACAATACTGTAAATAAAATAAATAGAGTAGATAATTTGGAAAACTTTACGTTATCAGACCTGAACGTAGGAGAAAACATCAGTTTCGAACAGAAACAACAATTGCTTGGAGTCGTGAATCAATATAGAACATGTTTTGCTAAAAATCTACAGGAGTTAGGACGTACCGACGTGGAAAAAATGAAGATAGAGCTAACGGATCCGCAGCCAGTCGTCTACAGGCCTTATCGGTTGTCACACACCGAGAGAGAGGAAGTTCGAAAAATGATAGGTGAACTATTAGAATACGGTATTGTTAGAGAGTCGTCGTCCCCCTTCGCAAGCCCAATAATTCTTGTAAGAAAAAAAACTGGGGAGCAACGCTTGTGCATAGATTACAGAGCTTTAAATAGAAAAACTGTAAAACAACACTACCCATTGCCAAGGATTGAAGATCAAATGGATAGATTGACAGGGTTCAAGCTATACACAACGCTAGATCTTGCTTCAGGCTATTACCAGATTGAATTAGAAGAAAGTGCCAAAGAAAAGACTTCATTTGTTACGCCAGATGGCCAATTTGAATTCAATAGGATGCCCTTCGGGCTGACAAATGCACCTGCTGTGTTTCAGCGTACTATTAACAAGGTGTTGGATACTCTTCGATTCAATTCGGTAGTGGTTTATATGGATGACGTGCTTTTACCGTCTGTTGAATTTGCTGATGGCTTGGAAAAATTAAAACAGGTTTTGGATAAAATATCGGGGGCGGGTTTAACGTTAAAACTTTCAAAGTGCAAATTTTTCTGTGAAGACATAGATTATCTAGGATTTGAGGTATCAGGGAAAGGGATCAGGCCAGGTCAGAACAAAATTGATGCAGTGCAAAAATTTCCAACACCTATAAATGTACACAACGTCCGCCAATTCTTAGGATTGGCTAGTTTTTTTAGGCGTTTTATAAAGAATTTTGCTTTAATTTCAAGACCTTTGTCCAAGTTGCTGAAAAACAACTGCACCTGGTCCTGGGGCGCAGATCAAGAGCAAGCTTTTAATGAACTCAAAAATAATCTTGTCTCTCGTCCTATCTTAGCACTCTATGACCCAAAAGCTGAAACTGAATTACATACAGACGCCAGTAAATTTGGTGTAGGGGGTATGTTAATGCAGAGGCAACTTGACAATGCAATGAAGCCAGTAGCTTATTATAGTAAGCAGACTTCCCCGGACGAGCAACACTATTCTTCATATGAGTTGGAGACATTGGCTGTAGTCAGTAGCTTAGTGAAATTCCGGCCGTATCTAATCGGACTGAAGTTTACAGTACTAACAGATTGTAACTCTTTGCGAGCAACAATGACAAAGAGGGATATGATACCACGTGTTGCTCGCTGGTGGAGTTTGATTCAGGAATTTGATTTCAATATGGTTTATAAGCCAGGTTCGACAATGAGCCATGTCGATGCGTTAAGCAGAAACCCTGTTGCAACCAGTGATACAGCTCTCGATAGATTTGACCAAACTTTAGTAATGCATATTACAACGGACTGGTTGACAACGGTTCAAATGGGTGATGAAGAGTCGCAAAGGATCAAAAGAATCTTAGAAGATCCAGAATCTGACAATGTAGCTCAAGTAAAAGAAAATTATTGCTTAAAAAGAGGCTTGATATATAAAAAGACAAAGGAAGGCTTAAAGTGGTTGGTGCCGAGAGGTGTGAGATGGCAAATACTCCAAGCGTGTCATGATAAAATAGGGCATTTTTCTTTTGAAAAGACCTTAGATAAGGTTCGGGGAGACTATTGGTTCCCGAAAGTTAATAAGTTTGTTAAAAAGTACTGCCAATCATGTGTGCAATGTGCACATGGCAAGATACCGGGTGGAAAACGATCAGGGTACCTACATCCAATTGAAAAGGTCTCGCGTCCATTTCATACCTTGCACGCGGACCATTTAGGCCCATTCAATGATAGTAAAAAAAGAAACAAATACATTTTGGCTATTATAGACGCTTTTACAAAATTTATAATACTGAAAGCCGTCAAGAACACTAAAACTAATACTACCATATCAGTTTTCAGGGATTATTTTGCCTTGTTTGGGGTTCCAGATAGAGTCATCACTGATAGAGGTAGCACGTTCACAAGTTCAAATTTTAGGGAATTTTTGGAGGGCAAAAGTGTAAAACACGTTTTGAATTCAGTGGCAACGCCTAGAGCAAACGGTCAAGTTGAGCGTTATAATCGTACGGTCCTTGATGCGTTAACGGCCATGACACACGGAAAAGATGAAAGAATGTGGGATGAAGTTCTTACAGACGTACAGTGGGGGTTAAACAATACGGTCAATAAGGCTACGGGCAAAACACCCGCAGAACTTTTGTTTGGGCTCAGACTTACAGGGGTGGCAGAAAGCGAATTAAAACTTTCTGTGGCAGTAACTGATGATGATTTATCAACCAGAAATATAGAAAAGGCTAGGTCAGAGGCTTTGAAAAAAATTAGCAAGTCCCAAGAGCAACAGAAAGAACGTTTTGATAAGGCACGATGTGCACCACGACAGTTTAATGAAGGAGAGCTAGTTAGAGTAGAAAGAGATGTTATGCAGAAAGGTAGTCAGAAATTGGTACCGAAATGTGAAAGTCTATCCAAATGACAGATACGAAGTTGAAGATACACCCATAACCCACAAAAAGGGAAAAGCTAGCTATAAAGGAGTTTATTCGGTGGATAAAATCTATCCCTGGCTAACTTATCGCTCAATCGAATCTGAGTCTTCGGATGAAAATACAGAGGATTGATTAAATTGGGACACCGTTTCAGTCTGTAAAATTGTACATAATTTTTTATAGAAAAGAAAATTACGTGAGTTAGTATAGTAGCAAAGTTAGAGTTAGTATAGTAGCAAAGTTAGTAAGGTACTGATTGAAGTAAAAACAGTATTGTGATTGAAGTGAAAACGGTATTGTGTTTGTATTGTGTTTGTATTGTATAAGGGGTCTGAATTGAATGGTTCAAACTGTATTAGTGTAATACTGGTTGGACTTTAGATAATTATATAAGTGTTTTCAAACAATTAACTTTGCTGAAGTATTGCAGAGAGATGAATATACGTTATAGAAATCTAGTAATTAATAGTCAGTACATTATGTTAATCTAATTGTCAAATATCTAGTAATTTTATTATGTTATGATGATAAAATTGAGTTATTTTGCAATAATAAATAAATAGTAATTAGGTGGTAGTACATGGTGTAAAGATTATGTTAAGAGCAAGTACATTTGTTTTTTTTTCGTATATTTTTAATAAATTCGCGAGGACGCGAAATGGTAGTCAGGATGGGCGAATGTTAGGAATTATTTATTGTTAAGTTATAAAACTATTCTGATTAATATTATTTTGTTAAAATAATTGGCATTTTATTGTATCAATTGTGAAATGATGAGCTATGTCGCATGAGTTTTGTAAAATTAAAGCGTAACAAAAATGGTTGTCATTTCCGCCACCCAAACTCGCGCAGCAAAATGGCAGCGGAAGTGGTAACCACAATTAAAATAAAATGAATATTGCTGTCAAAATATTTTGCTAAAATATGGTTAGAATTTTATTATGTTGTATTTGAATTCTGAGATTTATTGTGTGAGTTTTAATATTACTATTTCCGCCACTCGAACGCGCGTAGCAAAATGGCGGCGGAAGTAGTAACAGAAATTAAATTAAATCGATAATGAACATCGACTAAATTTCAATAAATACAGTTTGGCCAATGTAAATTATTGTCATATTTTTAAGTATTTTTTTAAATGTCTTTAAATTAATTAAAATACATTTAGTAGTTATTTTGGTTAAGCGAGGGAAAACTTATAAAAGCTTGTGATTTTGTTTGGAGCGGTTAATCTTGTATTGAACGTTGAACGGAGTGAAATATAAATAGTTTAAGAGAGAGTGTTGTTTCATTTAGTTGAAAGTGACTTCGGAGTAAAGTGAGTGTAACACATGTTATTGCAAAATGGTGCTTATTTCTAGCGACGGCAAAGGTCACGAAATCATATTGGAATCACGGAGTATTGAGTAACAACTCTTATTTACCTATATTTAATAAAAAAAAATCTTCAAGTTCTACAAACTAAATACAGACGCAGTAAATTAAATTTATGAATGAATATTTAAATGCTATTGGCTGTTGAGAAGTCTTTGTACATGTCTGGGGCAGTCGTCCATATATTGATTTAGCCATCTTCTTTGTCATTTATCTGCGCGACTGAGGTGAGTGGCAAGCCTTATGGTAGCCCCGCAGGTACACATTAACTTGGAATAGTTGAAAATACGTACTCGATCAATTAAATAAAGGGACTGGGCACAGAGACAAGCAAAGCAATGCATACATTTGAGCGAGACGGCTTAAAGACGTGACGTCAGATGGTATATAATCTGAGCGAGATGCAAATAGTAGTGACACTATTGAATGAGTTAAGTATATCACCACGAGCGCGACAAATTGTAGATAAGGAATGGTGGGAAATAAATGACATGACGTATTAAAAGTAAGTACAAGTATAAAATAATTTCAAATAATCGGACGTCTGAAACTTAAAAGTAACTTGAAGCAGAGATTGGATCTCAAAATTGGAAATTTAAATCTCTTTTAGTATAGGTAGGTATAGGTGTATAGTATAGGTACCACTTAACGATCTAGCTACAGAAGTTTTACTTCTAACACGTGTACGGTGCTACACGCGTATTTTTTTTCTTATTTATATCAACGATCTCCCAAAAATTCTAAATGACCCTTGCATCCTATTTGCTGATGACATATCCCTAGTTTCCTCCCACAAAAATAATGATAATATAAACGAAAAACTCACAAAATGCCTTGACACCATTACTGACTGGATGACTGACCATAACCTCGAAATAAATCCCCAGAAAACTAAATTAATAACGTTTTATCCACATCAAAAACCGCCCCTTGATATCAACTTTAGCTATAATAATATTCCACTAGAAATAATAAAAGAGGCAAGTTTATTAGGAATTATCATAGACTCTCACTTAAATTGGAAGTCGCATGTACAGAAACTTAAAGGTAAAATATCTAAATTCTCATATGCTTTAAGGGAAGTAAAAAAAACAACTAACACCGCCACTGCTCTTTCAGCATACTACGCACACGCACATTCCTTACTTAACTATGGCATCATACTGTGGGGAAACAGCACCGACGCTCCACAATTATTTAGACTAAAGAAAAAGCTGCTGAGAATTATAGCAAACATAGAACCAACACACACATGTAAACCGCATTTCAAAACATATAGCATCCTCACCCTCCCCTCTATTTACTTATTCGAAATAATAAAGCTAGTCAGAAAATACCCAGAAACATACAAGACCAGAGACACACTGAATAACCTATACTCCTTCAGACACAAACACAAAATTCTCCTCCCAAAAATTAATATGTCATTGCAATCCACTAACACATATATTATGTCCATAACCATCTATAACAAACTTCCAGATAGTTACAAAAATATTTCTAACGAAATAGAATTCCTAAAGAAAGTAAAAAATCATCTCCTCCAAAAAGCGTACTACAGCATTGAAGAATATTTAAATGAAACACACTTTCTATAATCACACACAAACACTCACACACATGCACTTACACACCCTCAAACACACTCATAACACACACACAGGTACACAAATGCATGTAAATCTTATAATTATAATACTTTAATGTTACGCTAATACCGTAGATAATAGTAGGCATTGTTATAAAGTAAACCATTTTATGATATTTTATTATTGTGCAAGTTAGATGCAAGATATTGCAGTGCCCTCACTGGGTTCATTGTCGGTTCTTCAAATTCTATATATATATATCACCATATACCACCACAATGTCGCAATAAACGTTTTGAGTTTGAGTTTGAGCAGCGTCGATATAATGATCTCACTGTTATTAAATTAAAATTCTATTTTAACTAAGATAGGTACCTAATATTTATCAAACACAAATGTTAGATGTAAGTTAGCTTTTAAGACATTGTAGTGCCCTTACAGGGTTCATTGTTGGATATAATTTTGTAAAAGTGTACCACAATGACGCAATAAATATATGAGTATGAGTATGAGTATTATGAAAAACACAAAAATCACTGTCTGCCTATAATTTTTCAACGTTTTATAATCCTGACATTGTACTTACGCCCTTTTAGAATGAGTAACTCTAAAAATCTTGAATTATAATAAGACTTAGATTATAATAATTATAATAAGAATAACTTAAAAATAAGAATAAACACTAAAATAAAAAATACGGGTCCCATCCCATCGTTTCCCATCTATTTTCGTATGAGATAATAAAACCAGCTGCTGTTTTTTTTGAATTGTTATCAATTGGCCTTTGTTTAGATTAAGTTATCCTGCCTATATTCAAC
The DNA here is from genome assembly GCA_963457715.1 of Argyresthia albistria. Lineage (NCBI taxonomy): Eukaryota > Metazoa > Arthropoda > Insecta > Lepidoptera > Argyresthiidae > Argyresthia > Argyresthia albistria. The sequence goes on along the minus strand of OY735279.1, from coordinate 2,183,441 downwards.
TGTTTTTGTGCTGTTGACTTTGTAAATTGTAAATAAATAAACAAAATAATAGGACTAACACCAACAAAATACCCCAAAAGTACCCTAAAATTCAGTTTTTCATACATACTTTGCACTTTGGTTTTTATGGGATATGGGTGTAAACATGTCTTGTGCTTGCATACCAAATTTCAGATTTTTAGGACTTCGGGAAGTACCCTAGTGGTTTTGATGACATGCGAATCGGTCATATTATTGAGCACAACTTTTTCAAAATACGTCTTAATAATATCATAAAAATACATTTAAGATCCTCACACCATGCGCTTTCATTTGATATATCACACGGCATATTTTGATTTTTTTAAATTTTATTTTTATCATTTGGCCCCCCAAAAGTCGCCCTTACATTCCATATTTATATGTTCTGAGTAAATTGCCTGTGACAGACGGACGGACGGACAGACGCACGTGCACGAGTGATCCTATAAGGGTTTCTCCTTCTGAGATACGAAACCCTAAAAACCTCTGTATTGTCTTTACATGTTTGGATTGTTATCTCAGTGTTTCTGGTTCTAACACGCTGGGAAGCGTAAGGACAATCCAGTCCTTGGAACAATATTGACATTAAAATTATAAAAAAAAAAAAAAACATTAAAATTATTTTGACAGTGGGTACCAAGACGTCAATGAATGTCTAATTTTTGACGTTGGTACCCACTGTCAAACTAATTTTAATGTATTTTTTTTTTTTTTACAAAAAAAATAAAAAAAATGGCTGGAGCCAGGCGGCTAAAGACACAGGGTATCGTAGTGTGGGGCCAGAAACAATGTATAATGTTATCGTCCTCTCTGACTGCGCTGGTCGACCCACGCTTCTCTTTCCCTCTATCGACCGCCAATCGGTCAGGGATCTACTCTACCTCATCACCTCGCCTCGCATATTTTTGTTGATATTTAGGGACATCATTCGAACAACTTTCTCTATGAAGCCGATTTTATCGGAGCAATTTTGGACGTGATAAGTTGATCATTTTGCTGTTGTTTGTTGTTATTAAACGTTTTTGTTACACTCTGTATATTATTATTCAAGAAAATAATACATTTTGTAACATAATATCGAACCATTTTTTCTCACGCCACATTTTTATGTAATCTGACATGCTTATACTACTAGGAAACTAACAAATAATAGCTTTATGTAATCGCTATTGAATTCAAAGTTCAAAGTTCAAAGTTCAAAGTTCAAAGTGTTTATTAATCAATAATTAATTACAGGTTTACTTATAATTAAAGCTTAAATAAGTTCTAAATATTATTCAAATCATGACATTAACTTCTGCACTGGTCAGAGACCGTCTCGCAGTAAGTTAAGATCAAAAAATAATCTAAAAACTAATTGCAGTCTAAAAACTGTTTTTTTTATATATATCTACCTGTTTACAGAATGGACAAATACAAAATGGAAAAAAGTAATTATACGTAGTTAGCCTATGGTTAAATTATCATCGAATTGAGTTATGTGTATGAATGTTAGTGTATGTTGTGTGTATGAGGGGGGTGTGTGGGGGGGAGTTGTGAGGGTGATTTGTGTATGACTGCTTAGCCCTACGACAAGGTAGTCTTGGGATCGGATACGGGACCACTAAGCAGCAGATGTGTGTTCAAACTCACGTTTTACCACTCGAAGATACTATTTGCTCAATATCGTCGTACGCTTTATCCATCAACCACTTCTTTATGTACATAGGATCACATTTGGACTCTATTGTACCTTCGATTCTGTTGAAAATATGAGGACCAAGGAATGATCTAAATCGCCTAACAAATGTAGTTCTGCTCCTAGGGACTTCTACCTTTTGCTTTCTGTTAAACCTAAGGCTTCGTTCGGACTCCTTGACACTTATCCCATTGTCCTTAATGAGTTTTTTAATAGTACAGACGATGTAAAGTTGTCTAACAGTAAGCAATTGTGTTTCCCTATGCAGTTCGAATGTAGGATATTGAAAGCCCCTAGAGAACAGGACTCTCAGTGCTGCTCTTTGTGCTCGCTCAGCTTCCAGAAGATGTGTCTTTGCGGCACCACCCCAAGCAGTTATACAGTATGTTATAATCGATTCGCCTAATGCTTTATAGATGGTTCTTCTCAAGTTTTCATCTCCAATACATCTTAATCTTTTAAATATAAACATTAATTTACGTAAGCGATGTGATAGATATTCTATGTGGTTAACCCAAGACAGCCTATCATCCAATATAACACCTAAGTACTTTATACTTTTAACAGTTTCTATAGTAGGACAGTCACAGTCTGTCGTACAATCAGGACACGAGTGCATGCGGAGTGTAAATGCATCACGCGGATTTGAGTGTTCCGTTACATGAAATTTTAAATACTTTGTTTTTGAGACATTCAGTGTGAGCAAATTTCTATCCAGCCATTTTTTTACATTTCTCATGCCTGATTCAGCATTTTTAAAACTGTCTTCCCACGTGTTACCAGAGAACAATAGGACTGTATCATCCGCATAGGCTAGTATTTTACATTGCTTTAGAGGTAGCTCACACAGCCCATTTACATAAAGTATGAATAGTAGAGGCCCTAGCACACTACCCTGCGGAACTCCGAAATGAACTGTGGCTGGATCACTATAGTTTCCTGCTATTTTAACTATTTGACTTCGTTCCCCCAGATAAGTGGCAAACCATTGTTGAGAAAGACCTCTGACACCGATTAACTCTAGTTTTCTAAGTAACAGTTTAGTAGATACCGTATCAAAAGCCTTTGCTAAGTCTAGAAATACTCCAATGCAGTGAGATGAATCGTCCAGTAACTTAGAAACATGATCCACAAGTTCATTCACCGCATCTGAGGTAGATTTGCCAGTTCTGAATCCATATTGATTATCGCTCAACAGGTTATTCTTCTCAATGTAACTGAGTAGTCTGCGTTTCATTAATTTTTCTAAAATTTTTGAAAATGTTGGCAGTAGGGAAACTGGTCTATAATTAGACGGGGCTTCAGTACTCCCTGATTTATGAATTGGTACCACTATGGCTTTCTTCATGGCATCAGGGAAAACCCCTGTACTTAAAGAGAGGTTTAGAACATGTGTCAAAGGTAACACAATGACATCCTTTATTGTTTTAACTACATTGTTGCTTACACCATCAAATCCCACTGCTCCACTCCTCTTAAGCTCTAATATAGTAGCATTGACTTCACTTGATGATGTTGGGGTAAGGTAAAAGGAATTTTGCATTGGTAATTTTAAATCTATATTATCTGAAAGATGTTTCTCCGTTAGTCCTAACTCATTCAGTGTTTTATTCGCTAGCTGTGCACCAATATTAGCGAAAAAGTAATTTACTGTGTTCAAAGAGTCCTTTACAGCTTTTTTGTTGAGTAACTGTGATGATGTGTCATTTTTGTTATTACATGGGATAGAAGCTGCTTGTTTAATCACCGACCATAGCCTACGAGGGTCATTGCGTGTTTTAGTAATCTCACCCTGTGTGAACAAGTACTTTGCTGTTTTGGTTGCTCTGGTACAAATGTTTCTATAAGTCTTATAAACAGTAATAAAATATTCATTCGTAGGGTGTTTTTTTGATTTAATGTGCAGCTTGTCACGTCTTCTATAACATTTTAGTAGTCCTTCTGTAATCCATGATTTTTTGTTACGCTGCGTTCTTGTTAGTTTCCTCCTAGTCGTGTGTTTTTTTATTACATTTGAAACAATATCCACCAGTATTTTAGTAGCTTCATTTACATCGTTACTTTCGTATAATGGTAGCCAATCTATACTCCTAAGGTCAGCATTAACAGAGTCAAAGTCTATAGTCTCTTTGAAAAGTTTTGGGGTTTCAGTTGATTTTGTCCTACCTACCGATATTAATATAGGGGCATGATCTGTTATTTGAGATTCGCATACGATAGTTGTCATCTCGTACTTACTCTTTACCATTACGTGGTCTAGACATGCGTTCA